>CAJNDV010001024.1:0-15831 GCA_905221635.1 Symbiodinium sp. CCMP2456
CTACTACTACTACTACTACTACTACTACTACTACTACTACTACTTCTACTACTACTCCTACTACTACTACTAGTACTACTGCTACTACTACTACTACTACTACTACTACTACTACTACTGCGAACCTACTCATACACAGCTCAAGGCTATGACCTGTCCGCTGCACTTCCGCTTTTCTCGAGAAAACAAAGCCAATGTAACATGAGTAAGAGAGCAGTACCGAGTTCAAACATCCCAAAACAACAGCAAAAGCCAGAAACCCAAAACAAGAAGGCGACAAACAAAGACGGCCAACGGAAGCACACATACACACAACACCGATACCAAAAAAAAAGTGGCAAAAACAAATAGTGAGAAAGTCCTGGTCCGGATCCCCTGGAATGCATAGTTTCATGAAGATTTGCAGAAAGCTGTGGTTTTCTCTTGTTTGTTTATTTAGTTTTAGCTTGTTTTGAATGTGTATTTAGTGTTTTCGGTTTTTGAGATAGTGGTGTTGGTACTTATGGTCGCAGTGATCTGAAATGGCTTTCTACCATGTGTACCGGGAATCCGAACGAGGTCCAGCCCAGTGCTATCGTCTTTCTATTTCCTTCCGGAAATCGGTCAATCTTCCCAAGCAGCCCGCTTCGAACCCCCGAGCGCACGATCTGCATTGCTGCTGGGTTGTGCGGTCGTGCTGCTTCCCTCTCGAGTGGCTGAAAAATTGAATCTGCGTTTGGTAAGTACCCGTTTACAAAGCTAAGGCTACACACGTGCAGACCCTGAGTCGAGGAAAGAAGCGGGGACGGTCGGAAGACACATGGTCGGGCCACATGACGCTTACATGCGGCATCAAATCCTTCTGACGACGACCGGTGGATACGCGAGGCCATCGTCAAGCGGCACGCCACGCTTGCGACGTTTGCGAATGCGCTCAACTTCAGCGCTGTCCAATGCAATGACCTGTTCGAGCTCAAGCGGCCGGAAATGCCTCACAAGTATGCAGTATGCCCGCCAACTGTCGTCGCACAAAGTCGCCAGGTCCGTCAACAACAGCCAACTTCCTTGGCTTAATTAACAGCCTCTGGCCAAG
The DNA here is from genome assembly GCA_905221635.1 of Symbiodinium sp. CCMP2456. Taxonomy (NCBI): domain Eukaryota; class Dinophyceae; order Suessiales; family Symbiodiniaceae; genus Symbiodinium; species Symbiodinium sp. CCMP2456. The sequence continues at coordinate 1,073 of CAJNDV010001024.1, forward strand.
ACATCATCGTGTGCTGCAAGGGTTTTTCAGCCGCCCCCGATATTTCCGTTGCCAACCATATTACGCAAACATTCAGCAGAAACGGGCGGGGTCTTCAAGAAGCTCATCGCATGTGCAAGCTTATCGGCATCATAGCCGCACCCAAGTGCCAACAGTAAAGGACGAAAGACCGCGTAAAAGGCGGCGCTAGCATCGACGAAGATTGTGGCCAGCGACTGGCCCAGGTCTTGCGCGAGCCATCATATTGCACGTACTTTCGCAACTTCTTTTCTGCTTGTAACGTTGTTGCTCCACTTCCGAGTCACCGACCTCGAAATATGCGCCTCGTCCCCCGGATTGGAGCTGAGTTTCCGAACTGCTTTGTGCGCCACGCTTGCTTTATCTTGTGCCTCTTGCTCCGCCTTTGCCAGCGATTTCATCTGTTCCTCGTGCATGGCAAAGCCATGTTCGAGCGTTGTTTGAACTTTTGCCAAGCGGGCCGATGTGTCGTCTGAGCTTTCTTGATCTCTTGCACCTGCTTTCGTGCTTTGCCAAGGGCTGCTGCGTGTGTGTGTGTGTGTGTGTGTGTGCACGCAGTGATCTGGTCACTTGCTTGATGGCGTCGGTTCTCGTCGGGCGCTGGTGGGCGCAGTGTGACTTCATAGGGGAGCGTTCGCGGTCTCTTTCCTGCCGCTTCGTCACTGGCATCTGATCGTGGCCGGGCCTGCGCCTTCTTGGGCTTTTGGGACCGAGCCCGCGGAGGAAACGGCGCCAGCCAAGCCAGCAAGACAGAGACCAGAGAGAGACACAGATGGGAGAGGACACTGCTCGGCAAGCGAAGACGACAATTCAAGGCCGGAGACTGATGTCCAGACTCATACAGCAAATTAGCATTGATTGCAAATACCGAGGTTAGCCCTTCTGAGTTGTGTCTGACAAATCAGATGTTCCGCGGCCAAATGCGCATGCGGACAAAATGAGCCTGATCTGGTGCCCAGCGATGGTGAACGCCAATAGCTTACAAGCTTTTTCGTCAGCAGTCGCGGAGCGCCTCATGCAGTTCCGCCCCGCGAATGGCACCCCGGCTCGAGTCCCAGCAAGGGGAGGAACGCCCCCTCCGAGAGGTGGAAGCGCCATGTCGGTCCTGGACTTTGCATCTTACCTCAACTTGCCCATGGGGGGTGGGCTGTGCCATGCTGTCCGTGCCTGATTGCTTTGAGGATGAAGGCCTCAATCGCGCATCCTGGGCATCCGAATTCTGGCAGAGCCTGTACCGCGAGGCACCTCGCTACAGTGCAGCTCGCTCGAAATCTCTAGAGGCAGTCTCTTGCAGGAAGCAGACAAGGCCTTGGCGACTGCCAGCAAGGCACTGCTTTCTGCGCTGGACTGGGTGGCCTCGGCCAGCTAAAAGCGTTGCGCATTGCCTCCACACTTGGAAAGGCCCTGCAGCAAGCCCGGGACGCATCGGCAAGGGCGATAGCTCACAACGGCATCGCTCGAGCGCACCTGCTGGCTCGAGAGTTCCTCAAGGCTGAAGAGGTGAAGACCCTGCTGTCTTGTAGGTTTCATGAGTTTGATGCTGTTTGCATTTGCGAAGCTGCACGGTGAGCAATGAGCGTTTCAGGCAGCAAAGCAGGGGGTGGAAGCTGCACGTGGAGTGGGAGCCTTATAAGGACTGCTCAGATGCCATGCCGTGTCTTGTCGTGTCGATTCAGGCAAAGGACTCCTCCGATGTACTGGCTCACTGCATCGCCGCCAAGGATACTGACAGAATCCCTTAGACAAGCCTCGGCTTCGTAGAGTAGAGCACCAGAACGGGGGTCCAGGCGTTCTTGGCGCATTTCCGACTTGACGATGCCTTCCAAGCAGCCGAAGCTGCGGTTTCGCTCGCCTGCGACCCCAGCTGCCATCTGCATCATCTGCTCCTGGCTTCCTGGCACAGCCGCTGCCGAGCAGCCTTAGGCGCAGCAGAAGGGCAAGTCGATTCAGGCTGCGGCGCTGACCACACGCGCGCAGGCGCCGGGACCACCTTTTTGCTGCAGTGCTGATGCGGATGTGGTGCAGGTCTGCCTTGCGCGAGACAAGAAGCAAGAGGCGAGTAAGGCGGACACTCCCTGTCAGGGGTCGACGAGCCGTGCGCCGAGTTGACACGTATTACGAAGTGTCTGGAGATGTCTGGAGGTTGCACGGCAAGCTGCGGCTTTGTTCAGAGAGTGTGGGGAGAAAGGTGGCGAGGCCGTTTCTGCCGGTCTGATGCCTCCCCTGCATCACGAAGCTTAGCCGCTTAGCCTGAGAGGCAATGGCCCTGGAGGTTTTGGTCCGAGCATGCCTTGTGGCGAAAAAGGGCAACGAGGCTCTCCGTGCTGCAAACGAGGCGAGGTCTGCAGAAGCTCTTTCGAGCTCTTTCCTGTCAGGAACATGCTGACACACTTGTTCTTGGTCCTGGGACCCTGAACTGTGGAGAGGTGCTGGCACTGTGTCAAGACGGAGCAGACGCTGAGTCCAGATCGCTGCTTCTTGTTGCCAAGACAAAGCAGGCAGAACTACGGTACTTTGGCACAGGAGTAGACCCAGCTGAGAGGCAAGCTTGAAGCTTACAACTTCTCGTCTGCAGGCTCTGGGAGATGCCCAGGAAGCCCAAGAAGCGGTCCAGAGCTCAGATCTCGATCACGAGATCGCCACAGCTGCCGTCAGCTGCAGGCTCAGAAAGCAGTTGCTCTCTACGAGAAAACGGACAATCGGCAGATGCAGGCTCCAAAGTAGCCCGGATTCTGGAAGAGGGTGATTCTTTTCTGCATGCAAATGCTTGAAGAACTGATCGGTGCTCTCTTTACGGTGCGAGAAGAAGCATGCAAGACAGCCAAAGCGCCACGACTGGAGCTACAACTGGTGAGACTTCTTTTGCATGCTGGGCTTGCTCATGCCACAGAGGCAAAGAGGTGCATTCCGGTTTTACCTCTCAGCCGACACTACGCACACAAGGAGGGATGTTGCTAATTGCCTGCATGCGCACACTCACACAAACTTAGAATGGCATGCCATTACCTGCTGTAGCAAACATACATGTTTTGGTTTTTAGCTGGAGAATCTCGCTGTTGTTGTTGTTGTCACTGACACCATCGAGTGCTTAGATCCTGCAGCCCAAGCCGTCAAACATTAACACCGAAGAAAAAATCCAGCAGGACGGTGGGCCTCTTTTTCAATCACATGGTACGGTACAGGGGTAGCGCTGCTGTTTTGCTGCTTGAGGTTGGAGTAGTCTGCCTGTTGTTTGCTGTGGTTCTCGGGGTTCCAGACGGACAGCATGAAGTCGAAGGGAGGAGCAGCATGACGGTGCCTTCCGAATGACCGTATTGGAGAGGAAGTCCATGCACTTAAAGCAGCGCCGAACGTGATTTTGTCGTGTCCAAATCATGCAATATGCTGAACCTCTGTGGTAGCGTATTGGCAGAGGCTCTGCGTCAGCGAAAGCCACTAACAGATAAGCAGTGACTCAAGGACGGACCGCCGGCATGTTATGCGGGCACCGTGAGAGAAGCGTTGAGAGACAGAGCTGCGCATTTAGCCTAAGCCGGAGTCCAACGCCCGGAGTGCAGTCAAAGGGGTTGCGCGAAACATGTTGGAGCCCTGCATCTTGCAACCCTCAATTAGCTGACTTTAGTTGACCATCCGTGGCCACTTGTCTTCCTATCGCAGCCGGTGTGCGACAGAAGGAAATCTAAAGCTTTGATTGGACAGACGTGCCAAAGATTGGCGGGAAGGATTCCGGACTTCCGAAAGCAAGCCCTTTTCCCGGGTGCAGGGCATCACGCTGAAGCAGCTGGCTGAAATCTGCTTTGCAGGTGGGACATCAAGATCATGCATTCTGAGTCTGAGTCACTGAGTCTTAGAGTCTTAGAGATGTCCAGCCTCAAGGTGGTGACAGCATCGACGGTTGAGGGCTCAGGGACGCTCAGGACGTTCAGCCATGGCCTGGCGTCGACATGTGCGCTTCCAGGTTGGCAGTACACCAAAGAAGCTCTAGAATGCTTTCGCGAAGTGGGCCACAAAAGTGGTGAGGCCTGCGAGCACGTGCCACGATGTGTGCCTTAAGTCGAAGCACCCCTGTGCAGGCAACCACTTTATGCCAGATTGCAGCAGCACATGTGGACAATGGCTCGTGCGACTGTCTGGCACGATTGTTGGAAGAAGCCAGCTCACAGCTCAGACTCATGGTCATGAAAGGAGGAGGCTCTGCGCATCGCAGAGGAAGCGGTCACCCTCTGTCGCGACAACAATTTCAGGCACCTCTATACTGCAAGCTGAGCAATGCCAACAAAGACTCTGTCAGGACACAGCTGGGGACCACTCTCAGTGTCATGGCGAGTGCGCACGTGGCCCAACTCCCGACAGCCCGCAGCGATCAGCAGGAGCGTGGGCATCGCCATGCACAATTGGCACTAAGCATGGCTAGCACTGGCGTTCAGTCCTCACGGCCGCTCAAGGAACAGCAGATCAACTGGAAGGCCCGATTGGCTGGCAAAGAAGCCCTTGGAATACAACAAAGCGTGCCGCACCTACGTTGCCCACGCTACTGAATGCTACTGACAGGTACATTAGCCCACTCCAGTGCTGACCACTGGCTGAGGTTGGTGATCGTGTCGGTGAAGCCCAGACGCTGAAGAGCTTGGCATCTGCTTTCCTGAACTACGGAAACGCAGCTGAGGCGCAGTGGGATTTTGGCTCATGTCGGAGAGGAATTAAACTGTTATTTAATTCTGTGCAATGCCATAGACTGATCGCGACACTTCATGAAGACGCGTGTGTTTTGATGCTTCAACTTCTGCAGTTTTTGTTCATGGCAGTGATGAAGCGACGGCTTTGCAACATGTATTTGCTGCCCCTTGTAAAGGCTCGCGCAAAAGCCAAACTTGCTGTTGACATTGGCAAGGCCGGAAACGAGGTGAAGTCGTAGTATACACGGAGCGGACACGCGAGCTGAGGAGATTGGGAACAAGCGAATAGAAGGTGAAAACCTGCTGCTGGTCGCCCAGTCGAAGCTCCATGAAAACAAGGCCGGAGGATAACAATTGTGGTCCAGCGAGGTCCGCGCTTCCCATCATAATGTTGACAGTCTTGCGAAGAATGTGCACCCAGCTCTACCGCTCGCATCGCAGGAAGAAGGGGCACGTCTTGCCAGACTGTCGGAGAAACTACTGCGAGAAGCAGGTCGGTCGGTCGGTGTGCCTGCGCAGAGGTGATGGTTCAGGCAGCAGACACGCGTCAAGGCTTTCATGCGTTGTTGTAATCCTGCATCTTGTTTGATTGATGTCGGTCTTCCGATTTGCCTTAGCGTTGCCCATGTCAGGGGTATGCGTGGTATCTGTAGCATAGCTCTTGCGAGCATCGGCAGCAGGCTCGAAATGGAGAACCCTGAAGTCACGATAGTACTTTCCTGAAGGGAGAAGCAGGCAGGCAGCAGAAGACACCTGCCCTTCAAATTTAGTGTTGCAAGGTATGCTGGGTTTCGCAGATTTGAGTTACAGGCAACTCAAGCTCACAAAGGACATGCTGTCCACAAAAATCATCAAAAGCCTGCGAAACACACACACACACACACACAGACACACACACTAACTCACGCTTGGCACTCGGACTTCCGAGATCTGCGTCAATGAGATGCAGCTCTTCGCTCAAACGACGAGATCGAAAACTCGAGATGTTGCTGACCGTGCGACAGACTGGTCCGCATACTGTACGTAGCCCAGGCAGTACCTGAACCGCATGGACAGGAAAACTGTTTTTTCATGTGTGTGTGTGTGTGAGGATAGCATCGCATGCTCACTTCTCATGTCCTACTAGTAGCTTACAGCTTGGAGCTTTGTTAGCGCACGCCAGAAAGCAAGCCTGGCTCTCGGACTTCGGGTCGGACTGCAAAATGTATGAGCCTCGATTATCAACAATATTCGAAGTTAGGCAGCAGGTCCAGTTGAAATCGGCATGATCTTCCACAACATGAAAAACAAGCATGATGCGGTGGCATCATCGAAGGTCTGGTCATGTTCCGTTGCACCTGTCGGGTCCGTCCTTCTAGGTCGCTCAGAGAGTTCTTGGGCCTCTTGGGACTTCAGTCTCCAAGCCTTGCTACTCCTTGCTTTGTGTGACAGGAGCTTCATCTGCTGCTAGAAGTGCTGGAGATGTCTACGATTTCATTCGAGACTATGGAGTCCAGCGCAAGTCCATGGCTCGGTGGCATTCGGGGTGGGAACCTGTCTGGTGCGAGAAGCATGCCAGCCCGTGCACTTCAGGGAGACGAAGAAAGACCGGCCAAAGCAGGAAGCAGACGTCAAAACGGACATCACCATTGACATAGAGGAGACAGTTGCCTTTCACCCTTGCACTGTGGATGTGCGGCGATTTTATGGATTCGTGGACATCTGTGGCGGTTCGTGCACGCAGGAAGGGAAGCATCGGCTCGGATACTTTCACGGTTGGCTCCATAGTGACCGCTGTGACAGACTTTCGCTTTTGACTCCCGCATAGCCATGATCTGAGTCCATCTTGCAGGCTTTACGGCTCGGGCTGTTCGTCCTCGCGCATAGTGCCCTGCGATAGATACTGACACTCGTCCGATCGCCAATCGGATCGAGTTTGGCGAGCTGCATCGAACGGCTGCACGTTGCCTCAAGGGGTTGACGCATGCCGCGAAATAGGCGCAAGCCAACCCCGACATGCTGTGTCCAGCAGTACGCTTCGTCAATCTTCCGGAGGCCGCGCAGAAAAGAGTGAGTCGCCAAAGTGAACTGCATTGCATTGCTGACATGCGCTACTGGAATTTGCTTCATGGCACTGGTGCACTCCATTGCACTCCTGCGAGCCGCACATAGCCGCCACCTGGCCACCCGAATCTGCCAAGACGCACACAAAACAGCTGCGTACCTATCTTGACCGACAGTCGTGCCTCTTTCATGTGTCGACTGTCGACATAGGAAAACTGGATCTCAATTAATCAGTATATGATCCTTTTTCTGGTTCTGGTTGACTAGCTTCAGATGCCAAGCCTGCTGGCGGCTCAGAAGGGATCCGTGTCTGAGTTGCCACCACGTCTCCAAGACGACGAAGTGCAGGTATAGGCTGCTATGTCTGGGTACAGGTCTAAGCTTGCACAAGAGCATTCAATCTCAAGATCGTTATCATCTGGGCAACTGAGGATGTCTTCTTGCACCTGCCGGCTGCGAGGCGCCACAGGCAGGTGGCAAAAAAGCTCCAAAGAAACAGCGCCGCGGACCTTCACTTCGCAAGATCCCTGCGCCCGGGAATGCAAGATCTGGTGCAGTTGTGCGCTCTTTTCCTGTTCTGCTCTCCTTGCAATCGCTTCGGACTGAATGCCACTTTAATCCCATGAAGCCCTGCGCAGCCTGAAATACATGAGCATGAACCGTGATTGAACTTTCCTTCTTGTCACCGGACGGACGGACCTCCCCAACCTGGTGTGGGAGATAGGGACTGGGCCGGACCGGAATAGAAGAAGAGCGACAGTTTTGTCCTGGTCATATAGTACGAGCAAAGGCATGCGGGCACGATTCAGGCGAGACGTTAGCAGAAAATCGAACTAGAGAATTTGTCCGGAGTGCGGGGAGGACTTGATCAGCCCAGGACTCGTGTCAGCTTAGAGATGATGTAAAGAAGAATGTAGCGAACGAAGAGGAACAAGAGAGCATGTCTTACAGCGGTGACCACGAGAGCCTGTGGCCATTGTCTTTGCTATCTCTGCTGCTGGATCGGCCAAAAACTTTCCGGACTTTTGCTATGATAAATAAACCTTCCACGTTGTGTGTGTGTGTGTGGATATGTGACGTGAGGGGGGTGCGGGTTCCTGAACCTTGGATTGATTTACGAATTGACGTACAATCACTTCACGGGAGGGTTCCACTCCAAGGCAGTGTCTTGCATGCCAACTGCACTTGCACTGGCATCAGTCAGTGTGATTTGAAAGTCAGCGGAACACTCAGTAAAGCCTTGCAGGAGTGTGCTGTAGGTCGGGCTCAGTACTGCCATCATCCAAGGTTGATTCCGGCAAGCAGGTATCGCAACAGAAACTTTGGTGCTCCGACTATTTTGAATCGTTGGTGATCAGAATGTGCCAGCATTTGTTTCTCTTCCGACACTTCCTTTCCTTTCTCCCTGACTTGGTTGGGTCCTCCAAGTATCGAGCGAGCAGCCGAGCGGAGCCAAAACTCAGTGCTTGGGGGTACGGGGTACCGTATCAAACCTATCCACCTTCCAAGATGTTGGGCACAGCAACTTTGGCTCTCGAAATTGCACGGCGTGTCTTTTCCATTGCAACAGAAGCAAAGGACCGCGAGTGAAGGCGTGTCATGGTCGCACTCGGAGGGGATTCCACTGCACTGCGACTATGCGAGGCAGCCCGATCATTTGTAAGAAACAGTGTACACCAGCTGCTTCCCCGATGCGCTATATACGGTCTTTACTCTTGACCGAGCTCGTCACACTTCTGCGGTTTATGATCTCCGAAGAGTTGAGAAAATAGTTCAACCGGTCTTTTGAGAAATGCAGAAACCGGCGAGCGGAGCCTGGCTAGGGCGGTGCGATGCCACTTCCCGAACCGAGTCCATGCCTCGATGACGCCAGTGACGGAGCTGTTGGGCTCAGTCTTAGCTCTGAAACCCGGACCTTCCTCTGCCCGGCTTCCGCTAATTAACCCACTCCCACAGACCAGTCTTTCCACAAAACCTCGCCTCACCCAAGCTCCAAAGGCTTCAAGCTCCTGAGACACTAACATCCGCAAATATCCGAAATCAGGATTCCGTGCTCTCCGCTCAGCCATTCTGGCTTCCGAATCAGCCGTTCTGAGATTTTGGTCATCAGCCAGATGTTCCGTCGACGGATGTTTTCCTGTTGAGTTTTCGTATCTGTCTTGCGAGGCTGAGACCCGATCTGATCGCGCTTTCCGTTGCAAGCACCCTTCCAATTTTATTTCAAGCTTTGCCCGCCCGCTTGGTGGGCACGGTAGAGGGGTCATCAACAATGGCAACCGGTTGCCGCGTCACCTCGCTCTGACGAATGGTCTCGGGCACACTGTGGCTTGCCCCACGATGCCTGCCTCCCGCAGTCAGCGACCGCGTTTTCGGACTCGCATTGTCGCATGTTCTGTCAGCCCGTGCCCGTCTTAATTTTCGACACGGTGTCTCGACTCTGCCATCAGGCAAAGTTGGGATTGCCAGCAGGATGCAAAAGTTCCTCCTCATGGCACGTGAATTCAGGTGTCCCAGACGCAGCGTTTGAGGGCCGATCATCATGCATGGGCAGGTACGAAACAGATCAAATTGACGGGGAGCCATTATGGTGAAAAGCTGGCACTGCTGGCACCTGGCGATGACTTCTTTGTTTCATGAAGGAAGGGTGTGCGAAGCTGACCTGCGGAGGAAACACGCAGTTATCAGTTCCGAGCTCTTCAGCAAGATCGGCCGGAGAAACTTCCAACCCTTTCTGCTCTGTGTGGGAAGGCAGGGAAGGGCAGCGAAAACTAAATGGCAATGCAAAGCAGTGGGCGGCGGCTCATGGCGGCTCTAAGCATCGGGCAACAGCGCACACGTCGGCGGCGATGCCGAGAAGCGGCCGAGACTCACACGACATGAGCCGACAAGAACCCTCAAGCGATCGCGATAGAGTCAACGATGTTATGACAGACAGAAACTGAAGGGCTCATGTCCGGAAGCGTAGCTTCGAGGAAGGCAAGGCACGCCCGCCAAACACCTGCACTGCCGCTGCGCCGCGCATACCTCAAACACTGAGGCCAGAACGTTCCTCATGGGAGGCGACGAGCTTTCAGGAGCTCCTGGAACCAAACAGGTATCGCTGCAGGCCCCCTGTTTAAGCATTTGAAGTGGCACTCCAGCCTGAGTTTGTAGCAAGAGGCGTACGCAATCGATGAGACGCCAGTCACAAACTCACAATTCCGGGAGTTTGTCAAAGAGACGAAATTCAGGAAACGTCTTCTAGCCGGCATTCATCCTCGAATTTCCCGTGCGTATGCCATGTCAGGACGGATGCTGAAAAGTACGGTTGGAGCTTTGTGCTGAACAGCACCCTGAGCAAGGCCAAGACTTCAGAAGTCTTGAGAATCAGCGTCGGTGCTGTGACCTATGTGTGGCGCCTAGGCTGTACTCCAAGAATCTGGGCAGTACATCGAGAGCGCGCCGCATTGGGCTTGCAGCTCAAAGACTACCGAGCTGCGTCCTGGGATTGCGAACTTTTCCTGGCGAGGTCGCCGTCGAAAAGGCCTGGTGGCGACAACCGGAAGGGTCTTTGGCTCGGGGCTGTTTGGGGGTGATGTCCGCTTCACTGCGCCGCGACATGTCACAAGGCGAGACTCCTCTCTGAGGGGCAGATGGGAAGACTATCCTGTTGTGCACATCAGCTGGACTGATGCAAGTGCCAGGGGCCCCAGACACTTTGGTTGGGAATTCGAAGCAAACTTTGGCACTGCAGAAGTGCAGTGATACAGCAGGCCTATTGTGAGTGGGCTGGCAAGCGGCTGCCGACTGAGGCTCTTGCCAGGGTACTGAAGCGTAGACTGCTGTTCAAGCAGCTACTGCATATGTGGACGTCCTTGTTTCCTTTGCGCTGTAATTTGAGGTCATGGAAGTGCATCTATAGGTTGTGCTTTCTGCCGCTTGGTAAACCGACCGATAAGCTAGCTGACCACGCCACCCACAGCCTTTGCCCTGTGCCCACCCCACATCGAATGCCGTGGTGGTTTGACCGAAGAGCAACTCCAACAGGAGCCCAAAGGCCGTAACCGTGTGACCCCGCTGATGAGGCTGAGTGGGAAAATGCTGCTCGAGGGAAGAGAAAGGAGCTGGTACCCCATCCTACGTTCGTTCGTATCGCGTACACATGGAGGCAAACATGTCGAGCTGATGCACAAGGTCTCTCTACCCATGGGAGGGGAGCTCAGACATAAGCACAACCGGAAGGCGGGAGATGCAGGCAGCAAGTAACTTCCGGAAGCAGCTCGCAAGACGATCAGGTGGATGATGAACATTTGGCAGGGGCGCTTTCCGCTTGAGAATTCGCTGGAGGTGCCCGCTGACACAGAAGATCATGGGTTGAAAACGATAGGCGTGCGCTACTCGCTGAGAGCTAGACCAGGCCGCTTTTCCAACTGTGCATGCAAAGCTTGATAACAGGATGGCTACCATGGCATTAGCCCTGTCAAGGCCCTGCCTGCTGTTTCCTAGCACCTCTTGCGTGTCATGGTCTTGTTCCTGGGTCAGCGATGACTGAACTATGAGCCATTCTGGGGCAATACTGATGCAGGGAACTCACTTGAAATATAGAGGGTCTAGGTGAGCTCCATGTTCATTGCATGTCGCTCAATCAAGGGAAGGTGGCTGCTTGCCAGCTTGACCAGAATCAGCTACATCGAGTAGGTGGGAAACTGCAAGGATCGATTGGTCCAGTCGATTGCAATGCCTGCCCAGCTGCAGCTGTGTCAGGATCGTAGCTTCATAGAAAGTAATAAGGCGGGCCAGGTCGAGTCTAGTTGTGGTAGAGTGGAAGATACGTGGTACCGACCAGAAAATGAACGATGCCCAGCCGTAACCTGCCAGCTGTGCTTCATAAGCCATGCTATTAAGCACGGGCCTTGTTATTTGTTTTGGTGCGAGTATTGTTCGCAATGGTGTGTTCATTTTGTTCGATCCTGCACTGTGCCGTAGGCAGAAGCGTCATCTCAGAAGTCTGCAGTGGGACGTCTATAGTGCTCGAATGATCCTTGTTGATCCCAGTTGTTTTTTCGTTCAAGACGGTGTCTGCACAGTCCAGCACGTGTGCACGCTACACTGATGAAGTTCCGGGGCAGCATGCAGGTCGTCACGATGAACTGTTTGAGTGAGAAGCGCTTCGTAGTTCTTGTGCGACATTGCCCTCCGCGGCAAGATGTCCAAGCCTGCCGCCACCCAATCTTGCATCACAAACTCGGGATAAATAATGCCTATCACGGAAGCCTTACTATTTCGGACCGACGGAAAACTTGTTACTTGATCCAACTTCCAAATGGCCAACAGTATCTGCATGTTCAGTAAGCGGCTGATATGCAGTGACGTTGAAGAGCAAGCAGGCATTTCCAGCAAACTCGTACGGCCTGTTCTCAACCGCTGGATCTTCAGTTGTTCATTCAAGGTGATTTGGTTGAAAATCCTGTGACTGTTGGTTTCATCGAGGTCGGGAATGTCTGGGAGTGGACTTCAGACCCCTTTCCAACGCAAAGCAGGCTCGGTATGCCAAGCAGCAAAGTCCCACTAGAGCGACCGCAGCTCTTTCTTACGAGTTGGCCAGTCGTATCTGTTTTGCAAAGGCAGGAGGAACCTCAATGGACACTGAAGGGTGGATCGTTCATTGACAGCCTTGAAGGAGAGTTCAACCACAAGGCCGCGAGAAAGATTCCAGCGCTCGTCTTCGTGACAACCTTGTTGCCCAGAGGCAACCGTCGTGACCCGTATGGGCAACACTGCAGACAGTGGTAGTTACAACACTGGGTTTCGCTGTGTGCTGGCCTGAGGCCTTAGGCTACTCGTGGCCACCGGACAGCTCCTTCGTTTCTCACACTTCTGCGCCTGTCTCTGAGGCAGCTGGCCAAGGAGGTGGTGCGCGGAAACGCCCTCCAGACCAAAAAATGTTGCAGCAGCTGGCAGAGGACTGTCTACTTGAGTGAGTCTCTTCCTTAACCCATCTTTCCTGCAAGCCTGCAGATGATCCAGGATGGTGGCATCGAAGCTGTGCAAGAGTATCTGAAGAAAAGCGGATCCAGTGCCCAGGCGCCTTGAGTGCGTCTATCAAGATGTTGGCACCTCATTCACCTTGCAAGATGTGAATAAGCCGCAAGTTTCGAGATGGATGTGGTTATGCGCGTTCCGTATTTCGGAGAGGCCTGATAAGGCAAATGAAAGGGACATGGTGGAGTGCTGCTGTGGACACACATTGCTACGAAAGTCTCGAAATCGAGCACAGTGTCGCTGTCCAACAGCGGAAAGGTTTTCGATCAGATTCTCGCACTTCACCCAACAGAGTGATAAGCAAATGGGATTCGAGCGGGTTCAGAAACATTGGAGGCTTCCCGGCCGGGCACAGGGAACTTTGCTTGGTTTTTGCGTTGCGCCAGCAAAGTCAGGGGGAACTGCACTTCGTTCTGGGCACTCACTCTGAGAGCACAGACTGGAGGAGAGGCAGCGTGCTTGACCTCGAGCTCTCGATGGGCGCTTCCCGCAAAGTTCGCAAAGGTTTGGAATTGTCTTACAATGATGCATGGTGTGGCCCCACGCAACTTCGGAATCGCCTGGGATTCGTGCTCCACCGGTCGGGGCTACGTTGGCACAAAACACACACGGACCTGCAAGTGTGCAAACCAGCACCGCAACCTAGCAACGGTTTGCACTGCAGCACGTGGAGTGTGGACACTGAACGTACGGCCGGGGGGAGTAGCTTAGAGTGAGATGCATGTGTTGAGTCAACTGCAGCCAGGTCTTCACGCCCTCGGAGTTGCAGAAAACACGAGAGGAGTTAAGAAAGCAGGCCATTCAGCGCTGTTGGGGTTTTGTGTTCTGAGATGCAGCGGGCGTTTGCGATGGGTTATGTGAATCTCTGCATGGGTTCGTTGCGGTGCCAAGCTCTTCGTGGGGGATGCAGGGCTATATTGCAGATGCGCAGCGCTTGTGACGACTGGAGTTCGCGTCGTCGTGTCTGGTTTCTGTGCGTGACTGTGTGTACACAGTTTTATGGAGAGTTCGGATGCACTGTCGAAAGACCTTTTGCTGCCAGTTCATTTCGCGGAATTTATCGCTGCTGGTCAAGCAACATTTGCCTCGATGCTCGCCGCCCGAGGAATCATCCCTCCGAAGCCCGGAGGAGCTGTGATGCTGTGGCATAGCTGGCATGTACAGATGCTGGCGGACAAAAGATACAACTGGCGTTGGGGTTTGCGGAAGTGGACAGGAGGATGTTCAATGTTCAAGTCTTTCTTCTCAGACAGAGCGAATTATGAAGTTCGTCGAGTGGGAGGCATGTGCGAGTCAGAGAAGTATGTAGCGAAACGTGAAAGCTTCCGAAAGCAGCTTGGGTTGCTTTGGGGTCCTAGCGTTTGCACAGCTTGGGCCCTCAAATCAAAGGCTTTGGAGGCTTTCGAACAAAAGTTGCCTCAAGACCGGTCAGGAATCCGGGGTTTGCAGCTCGGCCCCCATGCAGACCAGTGGATCTCTCAAAGTCTGCACTCGAAGACGGGAGTCTCCTAGCCTTTCCTTGATCCTTTCAGCAGGACAGTGTGGAACCCTGGACCGGATGCCGACCGGAAAAGAACTGCAGACAAACCTAGGATAAAGCTCCTTCGAAAGCTTAAATGATGGTGGCCCAGAGAACCGATGATTTTGGTTTCTCCTTGGTTGCTGCTGTGGTCACGGATTTTCGGACTAAGCATGTTGCGATCAGTTTACTTGCACAAACCCAGACTCGCCACTTGGGGATGTGGCTCGAGAGCCGCCTCATCCCAAGGATTGGTGGCCAGATGCGATGGTAAGCTAGATAGACGTGGTATCTGAGGTGTGCATCGCAACACCGTAGACCGCAGGATACGTAAATCATGTCGACATTCAATAACAGACTAGTGGCATCCGTCAGATTTCAAGGTGGGCAATAAGCCTGATGCCCGCATGTCCGTGGCCCGGCTGTTGCTCTGCTGTTGGGGCATGGCTCGAGGACAGTGGAGTCGTGTGACGGATCTGACG
>CAJNDV010001025.1:0-10392 GCA_905221635.1 Symbiodinium sp. CCMP2456
AATATTGCGTAGCTTAAGCTATGAACGTCGAACAAACTCAGGTTCCGCAACGGCACTGTAGAGTACATGAACACGCTTGAGAACGCAAGTTGACTAGATCTTGCCTGTGCAGGATGACCTGGCAGACTTGCCGACCGCGCGGGTCTAAGATGAGAGTCTTCTCGCCATAATCTATGCCAGAGTAGACCCCGAACGATGAAAGACCATGCGCCGCACACACACACACATACACACACACACACACACATACACACTTCGGTTCCTCCCTACACATGTATACACATGCAGGGGAAGGCAGAACATGATACATTACAAGATCCGAAAATGATACATTACAAGATGGGGGGGGGCTGCCAGCTGCGTAAGCCAACCCAGGCACATCCCTTTCGGACCTTCAGCTGCCCCAAGGCTCCAGAGCATCCGACTGAAATTGCAGGTATGTTTGCAGCATTTCGCAGCACCATACTGTTAGTACATTCAACAGATGATTCGAAGATGCATGCTGATAGTCCCCTAGTCCAATAGGGTTATATATGCACACAACCCCCAGCGTTACATGAACCGGCATGGCAGATCAACAGCATGAACGATAGGCCCCTGTATTTTTCAATTCTGCAGACCACCCCTCCCAGAGTTCCAAAAGCCTAAACGATTTGAGTTGGGAGCTGCAAGCATGCCAGCCCAATTGCGCCAACAAGAACAATATTGACCATGTTGATGGACGGGACAAGCCTTGATGTGCACTTTCTTTTGGTCCGAACTCGGTTGTCAACTTTGGTAATGATTTCGAAAGACCTTTCTTTTTTGAAAACAATTTCTTCCTACAGCGATGTGCAACAACTGTATGTTTTTGAGCAACCTTTTGGTAGGTTACAACTTCTCCTTTGGATTTGAAGATCAGTCTTTTTGAATAGACTTAGTTCAAAGGAGGACGCCGGTTCTGTACAAACGGATGCTCCAGCATTCAAACTTGGGGGCATGAGCTTCCAACAGCCAAAGCAATTGGTGTACAAACTCGACAAAGTCGTTCTCGGACAAAAACCACCATTTCACAGCAGGCTTTTCTTGAGCAAATGACTATTGAAACATGATCATGTTTCCGGATTCGGGCGTATTCCCGTTCAAAAATCAATCCATGCTCGTAATATTGCTTGACCTTCTGTGCAACACAGTCTTGTGGCAATCAACACTATAGGAACGAAGAAACCAGCAACAAAGCAACACCTTCCTTGTGACGATCAAGGGGACCAAGACGACGCAGCCAAGACGACCATGACCACCACGACGACAACGAGGACCAAGGCCAAGACCAGTCCATAACTACGACCACCACGACGACCACGACCAACCTGGCAAGACAGCGTCCGACATGCTTGCGGTCCAGCGGAGTCTAACGCTCTGTGCAAATCCCAGACCTCAAGCAACCCAGCTGTCAGGCTTCGAGTGCGCATGTGTTGGCAAGACTAGGGTGCTTGGGTGGGCAGCTGCTGCCTTCCATCGTCTTGAGGCCATGGGCAGCTTGTTGAGTGAGCTGCAAAAGCAACGAAGGGCACAATCCCTTCCAGCTCCAACAGAGCCTGCCCCGAAGCCGCGTTACACTCCGTTTTGAGTTATCTATGATCATTCATACCAACATGGAGGCTTGAAGAACTCACACCGGAAGTGACTTCTCTGGTTTCATTAATGCACTCAGCAATCACCAAATCGCTGGCTGATTGCATGCTTCAAGAAGGCAATCATCCTCACCATCAGAGACGACTTCAGTAGCAACAGGCCTACACCCTGTAGGGTCGAAGGCACGCGTATAGTCGTTGTTGACCAGAAATGCCTCTCCATGTTGTCATCAATAGTGAGATCAGCAGGGTAAATATCAGCAGAGATGATACAAACAATAAGGTCCCTCTCTTTTTCATCCGTAGCTTCCTTTGACGCAAAATAGGGCGTGTCTTGCTCAGCGGGGATTTTGAAGGCCCTATAGGGCAGGCCAGCTGATCTGCATTCATCTTCAACTTTGTTTTCCAAAGCTCCAAAGCTCTGAAAGACACTTAGTTCGCATTTAAGAAGGCCAGCCGGAAAAAAAAAAAAAAAAAAAAGAAGCCTGGGTCGATCACTAGCTTGGAAGTCTTGAGCACTCTGAACTTTCCAAGTATCCATCCCAGCCCTGAGCAAAAGTGGTTCATCATGATGACGAGAGTGATAAATGCATCCTATGATGCTTGTAGGCAAAAAAGGGAAGGGACCTAGCAAGGGTACGCATGAAGTGTCTTTTAGTAGGATTCACAGATTTTCTACCACCTTGAATCCTCGAGCTTGCCATTAAGAAATGCCCGCGCAAATCGCATTGTGAATCCGCGGTTTCCAGGTGCAGAACAGGTGACTGTGGCCGTTGCACAGAGTGGTGGCACAACAACACGACATCGTGACATCGTTTCGGCGAATGCCCATCGCAGCGAGGCCTGATTCGCCAGTATCTTCGCTTGCTCACCCAGCCATGGCCGACTTGACCATGACGGCCCTGGCCATGTCGCTGGGCGAGCTTAGCGCCAGACTCATCCAGAGATCCTCGGCAGGAAGTTTTTGCTGAATTCCCGTCCGCTTTGATGTCCTTTGGTTTGGTACATTTTGCAAACTTGGCGCCATGTGTTGCTATGCCGCAGTAGTCGTTGTCGTGAACTGGTCCGGTAAGTGAGTGCGGCAGAGAGAGGGAGAGTCAGAGAAAACAAAACGTGGAAAGAAAAGAGAGAGTCTTGAGCGGGCAGAGAAAGAGTACAACAAAAGCCAGCAAGGCTTTCTGGAGCTGCTAGATTCGTCCCTGGTCACGGCGATCACAGAGAAGGCGTGGGTGCAATACTGTGCAGTTTTTTTCTAAAGTTCTAGGGCGAGTGTCCGGCAGTGCTGCAGGGTTGGAGAAGATGTGTGGTGGTGATGTTGTGTAGCAGGTGCTGCTGTTCTGCGTCTGGGACTTTGTGGATGCAGCAGTCCGGCTGGTTGAGACCAGCTACAAGGCCTTTCCGTTGTGCTTCTCGTGCCTAGGCGGGCATGTCTTGGAGTGCTACCTCCTGCCCACCCATGCATTACTAAGATGATGACGATGATGACGATGCTGTTGAGGAACCAGCTGGTAGTACGAGCGTGCATTGTATCAAGATATCGGAAGCACAGCAGGTTGTTGGCCGAAACATGTGCAAGCAGCGGGTGACTCTGTTTGTAGCACGTTGCGCTGGCAGGTGCATCTGAGGGAGAGGGAGGGAAGGGAGCAAACGGCAACGGATCTGGAGAGCGCAGGTGGCCGCAGAGCTGCTGCAGAGCCGTTCAGCGGATGGCTGTTCCAAAGAGAGCAGTCAGGGGCGGACGGAGCTGGCGGAGCGGAGCGCCCGAAGCTCCGACGGAGCTGAGTCGCCAACGCTGGCAGCTCCCGCTGCCACCAGCTTCGAGGACTGACGACAGAGGGTGCTTCTTCAAGCCTGGGGCTAGCTAGGGCCAGGGCAAGCTCGCAAATTACCAATCATTTTCATGAAGTTGTTTCTGTAGCTCCAGCGAGATTGGTGAGGAGATGTCGATTGACGAGAACCCGCTCACACAGCGCTTCGACCGTCTGGCAGATGGGCTGTGGCTGTTCCTAGACATCTACGACCGTGTGCGCCGATTCGGAGAGGAGGAGAGCGGTCTCCGAAACAGAACCCTAGACCCTGAAGACTTCAAAGCCCTAAATAGTACACCCAAAGGCCAATAAATCCCCAAAGCCCTGAACCGGGTAATCATGCTAGGGGCTCGCAGGGGCATACTAAGGCTGATGTTGTGACAGCAACCTCCATCTTGTGTGTGTTTGCCTCTGTATGCATGAAGCCGCTTTCGGAAGTGCACAGTGCTGCGCACGAGGAATGCTGATCCAGTGTTATAGCTTGGGTGATGTTGTGTGGTGGATCGTGTTCATCGAGAGTGTTCTGGCCTCCCCAACATGACGACATGTGGCTGTGCCTGCAAAGGTACTCTGGATGCTTGATACGGGGCTGGAAAAGAATCGATCAACAAAAAAGCAATTCTAAAGCCCTGATGTCCCAAACCCAAACCACGGCGACGTCTTTGAAGCCACAGCTAGGAACCCTATGACAGCCACGCCTGGGGCTTGCGAGACTTCCTCAAGGAGGCCGGAGGCGGACAGGGTTGTCGTTGACCACAGGTCGTGGCAGGTTGAGTCACATCAGAAAGGAAGCTCAGGGCGTTAATACTCCCACATCTTATGCCCTCCTCATCCCCAGCACTTGACACCAGTGCCCAAAACCCCGAACCCTGTAAACCCTACGACAGGCCCCAACCCTAATGTCAGGAGCCGAGAGTCGCCGCTTGTCCGCAGGTTCCCGAGGGCCGGCGCTTGGCGCTCCTGGAGGCTGGCGAAGCGTCGAAGCGAACTCCAAAGCTTCCGGGATCCACAAGCGCCACGATGGAATGCCGGGTTTAGGGTATGGGGGGGTTTACGGTTTAGGGTCAGGGCTCGCAAGACTGGATTCCAAGTGTTTCTGTCTCAAGTATACCAATTTACTAGGAGGGGTCGCTTCTGCATGGCGTGACAATTTTCTCTGCCCTGTAGCAGACAGGACACCTTCTCTCTGGCTCGAAGGACGGAGATGTCGTGGGACACAAAGGCGGGCCAAGAGGAAACTCAGACTGCGAAGCATCTCAAGTCATCCCGTCCGGAGGTGACCTGGTGCACGGCGCTCGTGGCATCGCTGATGCTCAGTTGCAAGACAAAGGGGGACGATTTTCTGCTTGGCGATGCGGTTGTTTTGACTGGGCCCGTGACCCATCTTTCCCAAGGCCTTAACTCACATTGTCTTTTTAGCAGCTTCAAGAGGTCTCACCCGTTTCGGCAGACCAGACGAGGACCTTTGTGCAGCAGAACGTCTCCTCGGCGCTCGAGCTCTCCTCCAGCATGCTCCCGGGACGGGGATACTGTACCGGAATGCAAAGTCGTGCGTTCATGTTGTTGGCGTTTTCAGCATTTTGTTTTTGCTCCGTGCCTGGAGGTTTCTGCGGTATCGGAAACTGATGCGCCTGGAGCAGACCTTCGACGTGCCGACTCACCTGGCCTTTCTGGAGCGCGTGCCGCAGTGGTTCGATGAGATGCCCCTTTGCGTATTCGACTGAGGCTGTCGAAGAAGTCAGGCCCAGCAGGCCTGTCCCATCACCAGCTCCCAGGCCGAGGACCCAAAGCCCCACATCCTGCCTGGACGTTTAGCAGCTCTACCAGTAGCTCTCTAACCTCCAGGTCCTTCCTCTTGAAGCTTCCATCTTTCACTCTAAGGCCGGTCTTCATGAATTCCATCGGCCACTCCCGGCCGGACCGCGCCGAGCTGCTCTTCTCGCGGAGCTCCCGGCTCTGCACCGCTGAAAACAGCAGCCGCCTCCAAACCTCCAGGCCAACAGAAAAGGGCCGCGGAGGCTTAGGGCTTAGGGCGCTCAGGTCTAAGGATGGAGAGAGTTTAGGGCTTGAGCCAAAGGGCCGTAACGAAAAGTTGAAGATGAGATGGACTGAGAGAGAAGTCCAGCGCATGCCAGTTCATCGGAAGATGGGAGTCAAGCTCGACGTCGGAAGATCCTTGCAGCTTCTGCCGTTTCCAAGTCACGCTCCAACTCTAGCCTTCCGGCAGTGCCAAGCGTAGGAACAACCAGCAGTACTTTGCAGTGGCGTGTATCTATAAGGCACCTCTTCTAGGGTGTGGTTCTTGATAGCTCCACATCCGAAAACGCAGCGCTTGTGCAGTACCACCCTGTGTGCGCCGGCTGCCTGAACTTGATGTCTAAACTGCAAAAGTATCAAATGATCGCATCAGCTCAGCATTTGGGTGGTAGCCTCCGGGTCGTCATGGCTTTTATGGTAGTGGTGGGTGCTCATGTACAAGAGTGCTCCTGGTAGCGAATGTGGTCGTGGTGGTGATGCCTTTGTTGTCATTTCCCATCGCTGCTGATCGCGGCTTCGCGCGAGGGCCTCGAGTCACGCGAGCTGGATGCCGGAGCGTCGGAAGTGGGCCGATTCCACCGGCCGCCTGGTGGAGCAGTCGAGGGAGGGAGGGTCGATCTGCCGGGCGACTTTGAACTTCATTGGCAGTAGGACAGCTGGTGAGCTCCGGCTTGTCCCATCTTTTCTCCGCATGTCAGCCTCGAGGCTACTGGGCCTGGCATGGCCACGGGGCAGCGACGCTCTTGGAGGCTTGGAAGGGTCGGAGTTCAGAAGGAGGAAGGTTTCCGGGTCTCGGGAGCTGGATAGATCTGATCAGAGCTTTCACAGCTTCGCCAGCTTGGACATGTGGCTCAAGCCAAGCCCAGGCCCTTGGTTCTGGTGGGCGCCTGGGGTCCTCCTTGAGCTACACCTTCTGGTGCGCCCAGCTACGAACGGTGTGTCGGGTAGCTCTGCGGCTTCGTTGCGAGGGCCGTGCGCTCCCTGGACTTACCGGAGCCCCGCTGCCACACGCAGACGGAGGCCTGGGTTTGTGTGGAAAGCCGGGAAGCGGAAGAAGGGCTGGAACGGAGTAGGGAAGTGTGGGGAGTACGCGCGCTAGATACGCGAGGTGCTCTACGACCCGACGGCGTGTCTCCAGGAGCGCTCGGTTAGCGGTTAGTGACCGTTGGTGGACTATAGATGTGTAGGTTTCAAGGATGACGTAGAGTGGGGAGGCTGAGACACGGCTGGTCTGAGGAGCAGGGCTGGGCCGGCTACGTCTACATGGACTCGGCGAGGGCGGACAAGACCGTGGCCAGGCCGGACGCGGCCCGACGCGGCCCGCGGGCACATCGGGCGCGCCTCTGGTCGCAGCCTTTTTGTGTGCAGGTACGAGCCGCGGAGGTGGAAGGGGCAGCGCGTGCACCCGACCCCTTTCGAGATCCAGTCCCTGCGCCGACGCCTCGGCTGCAACTGACGTGGTTGAGTTCTTTTCTTGAAGGCGACGTCTCAGCCTGCCACAGGAGACGGCGTGGTGGCGCCGCCAGAACCCATGGACGTGCTGGTAGGCCCGAACGGGAGTGGGCGAATGCTGTGGAGACGTTTTTGGGGGATCTGTGCCTGTTTCAGTTTCTCCGCTGGTCGGCAACTGTCGGGATGTGGCCCGGGGCCCAGGCGCGCGGCAAGCCGACACCCGGTCTCTGATGGATCGCCGGGTATCCCTCGCAAGCACGAGGTCGAAATGCTGCGCGCGGAGAGCATGACAGCCTTGCCCTCAGTGAAGCTGCACGCTCCTCATCGGATTCCAGCTGGGGAGCATCCCTCAGATCAGCAAACTCGTTTATGTGGCCATCAACCCCATGCTGCCGCCACCGGCGTTGGCCCATGCCTCAGCAGCACGGAGCACGCAAGGAAAAGGTTTATCTCTTAAGAGAGTTTTGTGGAAAGGCGGAGCCCAATTTCACGGCCGCCTTTGCTAGCTACTGGCGGAAGTCGCCAGAGCAGCTGGCGCGGGGCGCCGTGGCCGCTCAGTGCTCCCTGGCCAGCACCACAGAGGTGCTGCGGCCGCTGTCCTACTCCCTGCTCCAGGCAAGGCCTCTTCTTTTTACGGTTGCTCGCTACTGGGTGCAGCGGGGAGGTCGAGCACCTCTACGCAGTGTACGTGCACAGTGCCTTCGCAGAGATGGCACCTGACGAGATGAAGGCCACTTCTACGCAGAACCTCTATAAGCTTTCAGCCCATGCCTAGAATCCTAGTTTACAGCCTCTGCCCCGAGCCCGACGAGGAGTTCGAGGAGTGGCGGCTGGGCTGGTTTTGCTCGCCGCTTTCTCGGTACCTCATGGGCTTGGAGGCCTCAAGACTCCGAGAGCCGAGTTAGGGTTATGCTTAAGGTTCGCGGAATTATTCTGGTCTCACAACCAGCAAGGGCATTCGGCAGAGGGACCCCGATGATAGCCAGAACCCCTGATCCTTCTGAGTACCGGAAGGCCAGCGAGGCCTCGGGTGCCCAAGGCTGCGCCGAGGCCGAGGCCGCGAAGGAGGCTCTGCCTCTTTGGCTGTGTTTGATGCCGTGAGGATCGAGTTCTGGGATGGCCGGTGGGGCCCAGCTGAACTCCCAAGTTCGTGATTGGGTTTCCTGATGTTTCCTGTCGTAGGAGATAGGTTGTGTGCCTGCCCGCCGTGCAGCCAAGGCCCACGCTCCGGCGTTTCTGGGCGAGGGCAGAGAAGGCCTGGAGACCCCCACAACCCGACCCCGAGCGAGCGTGGGGACTTGGAGAAACAGCTCGATAACGCTCCCTAAAAGCGATCGGACTCGAGCATCGCGTGCGGAATCGAGGCCGCGGGCTCTTCGACGGGTGGAAGAAGCCCTTCGCAGCTTTAAAGACGTAGAGAGCCACCGACCGAAGGCCGGCGGCAGCCACGGCACCGATTGCCCAGTTCCCTACCGCGGTCCCTGGTGCCAGGCCAGGATTGTCGTTGTAATTAGAAGAGGAGGAGCAGCAGCAGCTTGAACCTCCCCGGATGCCTTTTTGCCTGCTTGTTTTTAAGATCCTCAAGTTTTGAAATCGCTGCAGGACGCGGATCCAAGCACGCAGGACGCCGGTGGTTGGTAATCGTTGAGGGCTCCTTGTATGTTGATAAGTATCGAACCCTTGCTTCATGCTGCTCCTGCTGCTCAAAGCTTGACGTGGCTGTTTGTCGAAACTGTGTTCGCCAAACTGTCATGTTTGTTTTTATGGGTTGACACGTCCGAGCCCATGCCCACAAGGGTGTGCTTTCTACGCATGGGACAGGACGAAGCGCGACCATATCGTGTGTCTCGGCTGGAGAGAAGCTGTCAGAACACCCGCACGAAGCCAGAAACTGCATTGCAGATGCTCCAAGGGCTCTTTCGAGGGCTTCGGCAGTCGAATGAAATTAGGTAAGTTTTCTGCTCCATATCGCAGCCGGGTGCAGAACCCAGGGTGTTCCGACGTTCTACATTATTCGGCTCCTGGGCAGGCCGCCGTGCACTACGTGGTGAACGAGGACCACCAAAGCCGTGTTCGCCTGTAGCACACTTGACAACGGGATGAACTATCACAGGGGTCGCAAGGACGCCGAGCACTTGAAGGAGTTGCTTTTCAGTATCCAAAGTCTGGCACCCAGAATGCCGTTCGTCCTTCAGGGCCTCCTCCAAGCCTCTCTTTATCGAGGCCTCTGGATGCATTTCAACGAGCGCTTCGACTACCCAGTCCTCATTTTCCATGATGGTTTGAGCCCCAAGACCCGCGAGAGCATCGTGGCGAAGACGCCCGGACAGCGTATCTGGCTGGGTGCCCAGCGCGTGCTCCAAACCTTTCTGTTGATCAAACTCAAAACCATCCTAAGCCCGCTCCTTTGCCTTTCGTTCTTCAGGTTCTTCTCGGTGGGGAACTGGGTCCCCAGCGAGGCGCAGCACGCGCTCCACAGCAACTTCGGAGCAGGAGCCAGGGCACAGGGAGGGCCTCAAAGATTCTTGTCCGCACAGCAGCCGAGCCGAGTCCAGGATACATGGCTCAGTCCAGATTCCGTTCAGGCCTTGCTGTTGGGAAGTGGGGTTTCGGCCCGTACTGCCAAGACTGCTGGTCCGCGAGCTGCCACTACTTTGATGTGTCCCTCATAGAACTGAATCTAGAAACCCATTTCAAACGCACCAGACTCCAGCTAGGACTAGGAGCAGCCGAAGCATATGATGCTCGTGAGTACACTTCAGGGCACCCGGGCTTGTCAGTGACAGCACAATCCTCAGAAAGCAGATCTGTTCTGAATCAGAACCTAAGAGCCAGGCCCAGTGTTTCACCACGAAGCCCTCGACGGCTTCGATTACCTTTGGTCCCTGGACAGCGATAGCCTCGGTCATGATGTGGGTAACTTTACGACACCCCAAAGCTGCGGTGACTTGCGCCACCAGAAAGGCGACAGCCACTTCCCTGCCCCTGTGGACGTCGACCCCTTCTTGCAGCTGCACTCGAATCCGGAGCTGGTGATGGGCTGGCCGGGGCTCGGTTGTAGATTACTGACAATGCACAACAAGAGCTCGCGCCAACAGTTTGATCCCTGGCCTGTCATATTTCGCCCTTGTTCAGTACAGCTTCGGAGTGGCAAGATTAGTGCAGCAGGTGTTGGGGCTTGGGAAGCCGTAGCATGGAAAACAAGTTCACAGCGCTAGCTTAAGTCGCCGCAGTGAGCACAGACCAAGCGCAACCTTGGCCAGATGTTCCGGGAACGATCTGTGCATGTATGCTCTCGGGTCCCGGGCCACCACCCCCCCCCGCCCCACACATGGTATCCCCCCCCCCTCCCATGGTAACCTCCCCTCACCCCCTAGACGACCCCACCGCCACGCCGCCTGCTGCTGCGGGTGTCGCCCGCCCCACCCCTGCCCCCGTACCCTATGGTACCCAACACTTGCTCCGTGCAGAAAGCAGCAATC
>CAJNDV010001025.1:10466-41104 GCA_905221635.1 Symbiodinium sp. CCMP2456
TCAGCATGATGTCAAAGATGATCTGAGTGTCAACTCGCGAGCCATGAGCAGTATCACCGGCAGCAGGCTGCGAACAAAGCCAACCAAAGCCTCAGCTAAGGGCAGGGATGCCACCACAGGCCCCACCCCACAGGGGGGAGGGGGGGATACCATGGAGTGGGTGGGTGAAGGGGGGGTCTGGCAGCCCTGCATCATAAAATGCAGGCACGGTGACCACTGCACTGTGGTAGAAATGACAGAGCCGAGCCAACCTTCGACCAGTACTGTATAGCTACGCCAAACCGAACACACGAGTCCCTGGTCACCCATCGCTAGCTGAACCTTAGCATTCGTTGGCGCACGCACGAAACCCTAGAAGCAAGACAGACAAGTATTGTCTTCCAAATCAACACTCCATCATCATCCATCATGCCTAACGACTGGGCACGAGCAGAGCACGGAGAGCCGGGTGAGGCAGTCGTCTAAACCGGCCCGACCAAGAGCAATGCAAAAAGGGCTTCTCTGTCAGCCGGGTCATGGGAAGCAGTGTTGCTTGTGCAGGTCCTATATCACCACGACCTCGCCTGCTTCGGCTGCGTGGCTGACTTGCGTCTCAACGACCCTGTGAGCGTGCCGAGATGACGCCCTGTCCTGGCAGCGAGGGCTTGAATGCAGCGACGTGAGGTTCGGCGCCTCTGGGAGTACACCATGCTCTATGCCATGAAGGAGAAGGTGCCGTGACCGATTTGTGCGAGAGCGTCAGCTGTGCGAACTTGCAGCAGGTGGACATTTGGTCGAGCACGCTGTCCAAGAATTGGAAGAGCGGCCGAACGCACTTCATGCCCTGGCCTGAGCTGGTCCCGTTGGCCCCAGGGTTTACAGTCACAGCTCCAAGAGCGGCCCGAGTCCGAGGTCGACGTTCCTGAGCTCCAGCAGCGTTGAAGGTCTGGACAGGCCGGGTCAGCGATAAGACGCACTGTGAAGACGGTAGGAAGTTGGATTAGATGCTTGTACAAGGACCCGGAGTTGTCGCTCTCTGTACACTCCCTGGCTTTCTGTTGCAGGATGCCTCTCTGGAACAATCGTGTCCTCATGACGGACCGGCCTGCTAACTCGTTTCTTCTGTGGCGGTTCCCTTCGGCAGCCTTTGCATCTCACGCGCGAGACGGCGACCGGTCAGGACTGCGAGGTGCTCCGGCTGTCCTTCTTTCGATCTTCAAGGTATCAGGACCGCTCTTCAGATGGCGTTCGGACAGGGGTAGGGCATCAAGGCGGAAATGCTGCAAACAGGATAGGCTGGGGGCGAACAGCAGGCTGCAAGCGGGAGGGGGAGAGAGAGAGCGCGCGGGGGACAAGCACGCTGCTGAAAATCAGTGATGGGGGAGCGCTGAAGTGCAGGGTACGAGGACTGCCCGTGTCTCAGCCCCCGAAGCAAAGCAAACAAGCACGCAGCAAACAAGACAGGGGTAATTGGAGATCACCACAAGACTGCACATCAGAATACAATTCAGCGTGCTGCAAACGGGACAGGGGAGAGAGATGAAGAGAGCGCCACACGGTACACCCGGTGCAAACAGGACGCTGTCAGACGCACGCTGCACGCCGGAAAGGGGTAGAGCTGCAAACAGGATGGGTAAATAGAAGCAAGCTGCGAGCAGAACACAGAGGCGCAACGGGGCAGAGAGCACCAAGCAAGAAAGGCAGACAAGACACGGATACATCTAAACAGGCTGCAACCAGGCTGCCAGGCTGCTGGGGGGAGAGCACCAAGCACACATAGGCACGCTGCAGGGTAGGAGTAGACATCACCCGAACACACGGCAAGCGCATAGCAATCAGCGGCGACTGTACGCAGTGCAGCCCTGTATGGCTTTGCATACTGCCGGCCTTTGTTGTGGGGCTGCGTGTGCGTGTTTTGGTTTGAATACAAAGCCTTCTACGGCCAGAGTTTTGACGACTCATGTAGCCTTGCTGAGCTATCACATCGGCATGGCTTCTGTCTGCAGTTAGGGCCTCCCCAGCATCATCTTTGAGCCGGATGCGCCACGTCCTTTGTAGGTACTGCGACATTATTCGCACGATATAATCAGCGAGCGGCAAACAGGACAGGGCAAGAGAGCACCACAGCACATGACAGGAGAGTGGTGCGAAGCACCACACACACAGTGCAAACAAGAGAGTGGTACAAAAAATTAAAACACTCCGGGAAAAGGCGAGGGAACTAACACGTGCTGCAATCACAATCTACCAAGCCAAACTATGCCAGACCTTCAAAACACCCCAATCCCCAACGCACCAGCAGTGTGGCGAAGCAGCTCGGCTAGCTGAGGTCAGACAGTTGACTATTCAATGCCGAATTCGGGAGTGGCAGACCGAGAGCCAACCAATTCTGCCTGCTGCAAAACACAGAACTGACTATGGGAGTGCGGAGCGAGGTCGGGGTAGGGTTGAGGCCAAAGGAGGCCTTCCTCGAAACACCGGCGCACAAGATGCAGAACTGTTTAAAATGTTGGGGGAGGAAGGCCTGTGACCCTATGGGGCAGGAGCCAAGAGTCAATTCTGCGAAACCGCGCACTTCCGCACAAAGGAAATTGCCTGTAGGAGTGGGGGGGAGGTCGGGGTCAGTTGCTTTGAATCCATATGGGGGCTGAAAGAAGGGGAATTCCTTCACCCGGTTGCTTTTGCAACAAGATGGCAATGAGTTATGGAAGAAGGCTTGGCTTTCTTCACCCTGCTTCTGCAACAAAAAGGGAGGGGAAAGGAGCCCGGGCTTCCGTCACCCAGCTGTATGTTCAACAAACGGGATGTGCACGATGGCCGACCCTTTAGCCAGCTGCTTTTGCAACAACGCCGAGCATGTCTAAACTGCGCAAGTTATCGAATGGTAGCAGCATGGTAGCAGACACGAACCTTGCAGCATCATCAGTCACGGGTTCTACTGGCGGGCGTGTCTACAACGTGTATCCTGGTATTGCAGCGTGGCTTGAAACAGTATTTTTGCATGATAATGTCAGCTGGTGAGCCATGTCTCATTCTTGCAGGACTACTTCCGGTACCTCGACTCCCTCGAGGGCTTCTGGAGCCACCGTTGGGGTGACCACGCCCCTCTGACTGCTCTGAGAAGAAGCGTGGGGGCATTGCTACCAGCACACCACCAAATGTGAGAAAATTTGCGAGTCTAAGTAGCCCGCGGAGTTCGCCCAAGTTTGTTTGATCACGGGCTGCCTTTTTACAGCTCGAGGCCGTGCGGACGTTGGGCGTGGGTCTGGCACTGTGGGAGGAGGACGGTTCGTGCACTGCCTGGTTTCATGTGGCGTGTCAGGTGTGCCTTCCGCCATCTTTTTCCCACATGTGCAACATCCGATGTAGGGGAGATCTGTGAGCAGGACAGACCGACGTGGCAGCAGGCGGTAGGCCGCGGCAGTGATGGCTGGCCCCGCGCTTTCCAGCTGCCTGGTAGCAGAAACCAGAAGCGATGTCAGGATGCCGAAGGTGTTGGGGCCGGGGCCAGGATTCAATCCGAGAGGATGTTTTTGTGTAGGCACGGGTTTGAGGCTTCAGAACAAGTCAGTGCGGGCTTGTGAGCTCTAGGATGGACCTGCCGTATGCGCACCAAGACTTCTGCCAGTGCGACGGAGAACCTTGGTTGCCAAGAGATAGCCGCAGATCCTCACCACAAATATGTCTTCCCTCTTTCCATGTTCCCTTTGTCAGGAGTGCAGGCCTCTCCACGACCCGAAGCGGGGCGTCGTCTTCGACGCGCTGCAGGCTCCCAGTCTTGAGGGGTTTGCTGTCGTGAAAAGCTCCAGTTCTGCTATGTCTGAGTCCTTTCAGTGTAAGTGTAAGTGGCACGAAACTGCGTGTGGACTTTCTGCATCCTTGTGTATTGACGCATCCTCACGTCCTGGTGGCTGATGTCAAGCGACCCTTTGGGACCGTGCCAGGGGCTCCGGAAGAAGTTCTGGACGTGCCTTCCAGCACCTCTGGACAAAGACGCAGAGCCTCGCGTGCGAAAAGAACTCCTTGCTTCAATGAAAACAGCCGCCGAAGGCCCGAAGCAGCTCTGCGAAGCAGTGCAACCCCAAATTAAGGAACCTGCCCGATCGGAGATCACACCCCGATCACAGTGGAACACGGCTCCGTTGCCACCCGACTGCCTGGAACAGAGACTAGTCATGTCGGCAAGATCTTGTCATCGCCGGGGCTCTAGCTTCTGCACAAATTAATTACGTGAGGGTTGAGGCCATGTTTCAGTCGATATGAGAGAGTTGCCTTCTCCGTAGTTTCTGCGGCAACAGGACTCCGCACAGGGATTTGCAAGTCCCGGTCCAACATTGCTTTTCGGCTTGCTGCCTGTAGCGGTTTGGATGATACTAGTAGCCAGTTTCAGCGGTGCCGCGCATCATTCGACGGGGCCGCTGAAGTGCTCGCCGTCGTAACGCGCCTTGCGACTCTACCCTTGCGGAAAGAGATGAAGCGAGCGCTGAGCCTCAAGATGCCTGGGCACGCGCCTCGGGCTCGGCAAGTGTCCCCGAAACAGCGTGGGCCGCGTTCGACGGCGGCACTATGCCCCTCATGCCCCTCCACCGAGCTCCCCGCCAGGTGATCGCAACTCGTGGCTGTTCGTGCCGGTGTTGCACGCCGCGACTGGAAACCTGAGTGAAGCAGCATGGACGCGGGCAACAAGTGTCGCCGGTGGAGCCGGCCAGCCTCGCACGCCTCCTGCGTGGTGTGCTAGTTTGCGAGACGCAAGAGAACGGAGGGGCACAACCCCGCATTGGCGCTGCCAGACGCTATTAGTAGCGGCGGCAACGCTTTTGGCGATGGCCGCCAACGGTTCTGTCTCCGCAGCCGCCCAGGCGGCTGCGCTGGAAGATTCTGCGGGCGCTGCGGGAGCTGCAGCAGCTGACACATTTGCCGGCGATCGTGCAGCATCCGCAGCCCCGGCCCTCGCCGATGCCAGCCTCACCGGTGACGGCGCCGGCCCCATGCGCAGCCCCGAGTCACGGCGCACCACAGCGAAAGTCACAGCGCACACACGCAAGTTCCGGGATGCTCACTTCTGTCCGCCAAGGTGAAATTTCACGGGCTCACCAAGTGCTGACTGCAGCGGAAGTCGCGGCAGACACGGAGCCCACGTGGCGAGCGCTTACCGACCCGGACCAGCGGCCTCCGCAACCACGCTCGCCAATATCGGCCGAACTCCTGGCATACGAACTGGCGCCAGGTCCGGCCGTCTTGCAGCAGGATTCACTGGCAACAGTGCTACATGAGGCAAAGCGCGGGGAAGCCGCGGGCCTGTCGCGGGCATGCGGGCTCAGCACTTGAAGCTTCTGGTCGAGGATGCGGAGGCCATGGAGTTGCTCGCTGATGCCGCTACCTTGCTCGCACGTGCTTCCGTCCCGCCAAAGATCCAGACCGCGCTAGCCATGGCCCGCTTGACGGCTTTGCGCAAGCCCGACGGCAGAGTGCGGGGCATTGCCACATGCGACGCCTTTCGCCGCCTCGTTTCCCGCACGCTCGCCGCGCATTGGGCAACGGTGTTCGACGACACCACACGCCCGTACCAATTTGCACTGCAAGCATGGGCGGGCACGGATGCACTCGTGGCTCATGTTCGTGTCGCACTCGCCCAGCGCAGTGATGCAGTCTTGGTCTCGCCGGACGGTCGCAGCGCCTGCGACTCCATGTCGAAGGCAGCTTTCTTGTCCAAGCTGCGCGAGGTGGCCCCGGAGCTCCCCCCCTTTCCACCCGCATGTTTTACGGCCGCTCCTCCGCATATCTCCGCATACAGCCGGTGGGACCACACCGGGAGGCACAAGGCAGGCGCGAGCAGGGCGGGGTGGCGGTGCAGCAGCAGTCGCCAGCACGGCACCGGGAGGTGCTATAGCAGAGAGCCGGGAAATTGCACACGGTAGCATGAGTGCGCAAGCTACCGCAGCACATGAGTCACGCTGTGGCCCAAAGCGCCGGTGCCTGGATAACCGCCATCCCGGCCATCCCGGCCGAGCCAGCCACCACACTGTCCCCGCAAACGATGCAGCTTGCGTTGCGCCGCCGTTTGCGCCTCCCACTCCCCTTCCGTCTAAATCGGTGCGGCGCTTCTCCCGGATGCGGCGGGCTCGTCGACGTCTTCGGCGACCATACCGTGGCCTGCCCTTGCACTGGGCTCTTGGCTCGGCGAGCAAAGATCGTCGAACGGGCGTGGGTGAGAGTCGCGCGCGAAGCCGCTGAGCAGACGGCCAGGCAATCCTGCAGCAATGGCTTTCCAACACGGCGGCTCTTGGCGTTGTGCCAGACGACAGACGCCGTCTCGACTTAGTGAGCTACGGCGCATCGCCTATGGGAAGATTGGGGGTAGCCTTGTGCTGCGATGCGACACTTGTGTCGCCACTGACCCGGATGAGCCAGCTACAACCTGGCACCGCGGCGCACGACGGCGCCATGCTTCGGGCGAGCGGCGCAAGCGAGCCGCCTACCCCGAGATCAGCTCCGGAGGCCCGCAACGGCTGCTCGTGCTCGGCTCCGAGATAGGTGGGCGCTGGAATGAAGCGGCGCAGCGGCTCGTCCGAGATTTAGTGCGCATCCGAGCCCAACGGGCACCGCCGGCACTGCGAGGAGCAGCCGCTTCCGCCTGGACGAGACGGTGCTGGGCGGCTCTGGCCGTAGCGGTGCAGGAGGCCGTGAGCAGCACTGCGCTCGGAAGCCCGTGGCCCGTGCCACCACACGCGAGCCAACTACCGGGCCCGGAGCTGGACCGTGTGCTTGACCTCGCCGCAGCTGCGGGGCCGAGCCGACTGCCGCTGCGCTAGCCGCTAGTCAAAGTCAGGCCATGAACGGCTTGCCGCGCTGTAGCCGTAGTGGTGCGAACTAACATGCTCACCGATTCGTTCTGCGGAAGAAGGTGCGTGGGGGGAAAAAATACCCCGCACGTGTGGACTTCCTGAATTATTGTGCTTGTCATCACAACAATAACACACATGAATAATAATAACAATAGGGAAAATGATCATAATGACAAAAATGGTACCAACAATACTATTCATATGCTTATAAACCATACCGAGCAAAAAAAAGTAATACTTTTGTTTGTAATAGCATATTATGAATATTGTGGTTGCTTGTTGTTCTTGCTGTTGTTAATCTTATTGCATCTGATTGCTATAAGTTACTACTATGATTACTATCACTCTTATTATCATAACTGTTATTCTTGTTTTGTTGGTTTTACTACGATAGTTGTGGTTCTTGTATTTTTTGCCTACCTACATATGTTTTGAACTACACACACATATATGTATATACATGCACACACACACATACATACATACATACATGCATGCATGCATGCATGCATACATGCTCTCCGTCGTCCGCTCCTGTGCACTGGTGTGCAGCTGGGGGGGCGGCCCGCGGCAGTTCTTGGGCGCAGTGAGCGCAGCTGGAGAGTCGTCCGCGTAACTGTAGCTGGCAGTGCATGGTGGTGGTTACAGTGCACTTTGGTGCGGTGCGCCTGGAGGATGCCGACGTCGACGGACACCAGGTCTTCACTGCAGAGGCCGTCCGGGCAGCAGGAGGAAGGATTGAGGCCGAGCGAGCCGCGAGCCCCGGAAGCCCAGCGGCCGACTGCGTGCCCTGGTAGTTGGGGACGTCTTTCGCCGCCTTGTCGCTCGCGCCTTGCTCCGCCTTGGCCCAGCACTTCGCCGCAGCACCCCAGGATGCTTGCATGCCCTACCAATTCGGCCTCAGCACGCGTGCGGGCACCGAGGCGCGCTACCGCGGCAGGAGGTGTCGCTTGGTCGTGTTTGGACTTGAGGTTGGTGGTCGTTGGGACACCGAAGTCGCCTCCTTCCTTCGCCTTCTTGCGCGCGCACGCGGCTCCGCCGCACCTGCTGGGCTTCGCCCCGCCGCTCAGGCCGCTGGGGTGCTCCGCTGGAGTGGCCTCATCGCGGTTGCTGCGCAGCGAGCGCTTGCAACCGCGTTCCTGGAACTCCCACTGCAAACCGAGCCTTGTGCTGCTTGCGCCCGGCCGCCTGCCTGCCCGTGCGTAGGCGTCCCGCCGCCGTAATCTGCAGATGGCACAGGGACCTGGACCCCCCATCAGTCGCAGTTGCAAAAAAGGTGTGCGGAAAAAAAATAAAAACCCCTCCAAGTCGCCACTGAATGCAACCCTTGCGCCACCGTCCTGTCGGTCGACGCCGTCGGGGCGTTCGACCATGTCTCCCGACAGGCCATGCTCCTGCCGTTCGCTCGCCAGTTTTACGGCACCGAGAGCAGCTACGTCTGGACCGACGACGTCGGCGCCGAACACGAGGTCTTGCAAGCCAGCAAGGCGACCTCATGCCTGCACTTTATGCAGGCGCCCAGCACGCCGCCCTTCATGCCGTTGCGGCCACACTGCAGCCAGGCGTGGGCGTGTTTGCGTTCCTCGACATCGTTTGCGCGCCGGAGCGTGTCGCCATCCTCTACGCGGCAACCTCGCAGATGCCGCCGCTGCCAGGATGTCCTCCTAGAGCGTATCCCCGCCTTCAGCGACTTGCAGTCGGCCTGGTTGCTGCTCCTTTTCTGTGCGTCAACCCGCGCTAATTACCTCCTCCGCATGCTCCCTCCGCACTGCACGGCCGACTATTCCCGCGACCACGACCGCGCCGTTGCTTTGTGCCTCCGCACCCTGGTTTACGGAGAAGATGCGCGTGCGCTGCCGGATGATGCCCTCGCCACGGCACAGGTCTGCAGTCAGCCGCCTCTGGTGCTCCTGCCGCTTACCGGGCCTCGTGGCAGGATGCCTTCCCTGCCCTACTCCCCCCGATGACGCGGCGCGGTTGCGAGCTAGCCTCAGTGCCGCCCGGCTTGGCCGCCGCCTGCACCGCCACGCGCGCGAGAGTGGCTTTCCAGTACCTGACTGGAAGTTACGGCCGTGCCGAATGCGCCGCACCCTGTGACGGCCACCTGCGCGGCTGGCAGCGGGCTGCTGTGGCCGCTTGTGATGAGCGCGGGCTCGAAAAGCACCTTTCTCACATCAAGCCTGCGTCCCGAGCCTTGCTGCCTTCGCAAGCTGGACCCCACTCGGGCCGAGCCCTCACAGCCCTTCCCACGTCAGCAGCAGTCGCCCCACCTCCCTCCGGGTACTCTTGCTGCGACGCCTGCCTCGACCCGCTGGGTGTATTGGCGTCGCGAGCCCTTCCGCTCGAGCATGCCGTCGCCCGTGTGTCGGGAAGGAGATGCACGCGTTGCACGCAACGTCCGTGTCGCCGACATGAACATCGACGTCCTTGTGAGTGACGCGCGGTGCATCGAGGTCGTCGCCCACGGCCTACCCCTCTGGGACGGAGCGCAGCTCGCGCTCGATGCCACAATTGTCAGCCCGGTCACGCGAGCCGGCGAGCCGCAGCCGGGCACCGACACCCGCCCTGGCCACGCCGCCGCCCGCCGCAAACGGTGCCAAACTTACCTTGAGCTCGCGAGCGCGCGATGGGCGAGCCTCGTCGTTATTGGGGTGGTGCGCGGGCGCTTTGGTGCTGAAGCTGTTTCCTTCCTCCGCCACTTGATACGGCACCGTGCGGCCGGCCTCCCGCCGCCGTTGCGGGCCGCTGCGTGTGCAGGATGGGTCCAGCGCTGGTCCGGCATCCTCGCTGTGGCCGCCATGCGCGCCTTCGCGGCGTCGTTGCTGGAGCTGCCGCTGGGTGGTGACCTTTGCGATGCGGGAGAGGCGCCTGACCTCCACGAGGTCTTCGCTGAAGGCCGAGGCGGCCCCCTGCTCGCAAGCCGCCCTGCCCGCAGGCCGCTGCAGTCTTGCACTGGGACCGCGGATGCCAGACGAAAGGTGCGCGCAAAAAAAAAGCGCCCTAAACCGTATGTCCTGTAATCTCGCACAACTTGTTTGGTCTTGATTTGGGCCAACTCATGGACACAGACGCAAATGATGCGCGTGAGGCTGGGCATTTCCCTGAGCTGAGGGGGGGTCGTTCGTCACGTTGCGTATACCCACAAGAGGCGACTGTCACGTTACATGTGTAATGTGACCAACAGGCGGGTCTGAGCTCAGGGGGGTCTGTTCGTCAGGTACGTTTTGATTGAACTACCCGTGCCAATGTCCATGACACGACACATTGCCTACAGCGCTGCAGATGCAAAAACTGATTTCAGTAGGACTGACAGGACCGAAGGCTTCGGAGATTATTGATTGATACTTTCAAATTAAACCCAGCGGTGTGGGGGCTTGGGAAACTTAGGGTGAACTCTACACGTGAAGACTCCCTGAATTATGCTAATCATCACAACAACCATAAATATGAATAATGATAACAATACTAGCAACAATAATTTTTTCATGTTGATAAACCATAACAAGGAGACGCAGTAATACTTTATTTCGTGTATAGAATAGCTGTAATATTGTTCGTATTGTTGCTATTGTTGTCAGTATTAATATTACTATTATCACTGTTGTGATTATTCTTAGTACCACTACTACAGACTGCGATTACTATGGATTACCATTGCTATTACTATTACGTTTTTTTATTTCCGGTATTAGTGTCATTATGGGTTGGCGTTTATTAATATGGCTATGGTACGTACTATATTTGATCATTCATATGTTTTGCATAACACACATACACACACATACATACACACATACATACATGCATGCATACATATATGCACACTATCACGCCTATGTGTATATGTACGTACACATACATACATATATATATATAAAGCAGCTCTGTTTGTACATGTACTATATAAATATACATATGGCTTGCATTCTGCAAAACCATCAGAAGCGTGCCCATCGGCTTGAAAGCCTTCAGGAGCGGTTTAGTTAGGGTTTAGTGTTTGCGAAGATGCATGGGTCCAGTCATTTTTATATTTAATGTTGGGTGTTTTTGATTTTTTCTTTGGCGGATGAAATATTTGTTGAGCCAAAATACAACCCTGACCACCGGCACTGTCTAGTAAGGCTTAGGGATTAGGGAGTGTAGGGTTGAGGGTTTTTTGTTCACGGACGAGTCGCTTAAGCCACAAAGACCCAAGGAAACACAACCCAGCAACAACAAAAACCACCAGGCCCTATATAGACCCACCAACCCAATCCCAGCCACTATGGGCCCAACAAGTATATTTCTAGCGTGGAGCTGACGAAGAAAAAAGATACAGAAAGGATGCAAAAAGACACAGATGTGTAGAAAACTTCGAGCGCAGCTGCCTCTGCGAATGGCAAGTCTCGGTCTCTCCTCGGCGAGAGAGCACAGGCAAGCGGCCTAGTGGGCATCCTGGGACGACACAGTTCACGCACTGAGAAAATGCCACCCCGGAACGCTTGCCAACTTCATGCGTCCCTTCACGGACCTTGCCCTTCCCGCTGGTCCGCCCGAGTCTCCTTTTTCTCCCCGTCGTGCACATTGCCAACGTTGATGGGGACCCCCTGGAGTTGAGTGACCTTCTCGGTGCTGCGCACGAGGCACTTCCCTCCTTTTTCCGCAGCCGCCTACCTCCGTGTGGCTGTGTGGTCCTGGACTTCGCGGACTTTTCGGCTGAACTTCACGCCGTAGTTTGTGCAGCACATGGCCAATTTGCAATCCTTTGCGGCGTTGCTTGCACTTTGATTTGGGTCGCATGATGCCATTGCACCACGCTGTGATTTGTTCTCGCATGCAAAGAAATCGAGTTACTCTTTAAATGTTCCAGTACAGTGTGGACAGGCGCAAACAAGAAGACGTCTACTGTTGCATCTTGCATTTTGGATACCACAGTAAATACAAATGTAGACATACAGGCAGACACAACGAAATGAAATGAAATGTGATGTAATGTAATGTAATGTGATGTCATGTGATGTTGCCGCACAATAAATTACAGACCGCATGGAGACAGATGTAGTCAATGCGCCGTCGATGTCCATCATCACTGAATTGGTTGCACGTCAGTCTCTCGGCTGCAAGCTTGCTGACCTACAGCTGGTGCTGTGTTTTCGTGGTGGGACTTGATCATGTGCGCGATTTCACGAACACTAAGACCAAGTTACAAAGCAGTATCATCAGCAAGAGATTCAAAAGCGGCATATAATCTTTCCATGCAAAGAAGCTGTAGACACAAACTTTCATCTTTCATTGACTCTTTGGTACGAAAATAACAAATTTGGCGACCTGGCAGGTTGCGTTTGCGCGCTGGGGCCGGTGCCCGCCTTGCAGCTTCGCAAATAGGAAGATCTCCCTTTTATTGAGCACTGGCGTGGCTGTGGCAGACGGTCGTGCTTTTAGCGGACATCAGGTGCCCAGAGTTTGCCTCTAATAAACTAATGTCTCATAAGTCTTGTGCTTTCGCCATGTGGCCAGTCAGAGCAAGCGTGAGCACATGTGAGATGCGCCTCGGCTCTGGCTGACCTTTCGTGTTGGTGTTTATGCTTGCAATGCTTGCAGAGCTCCCCGGCACACACACCCCGCGACACTTCTCATCTCGAGTGAGACTGGCTGCGTCCGTTGGCCAAGGTGGTAGCGCTTGCTGGCAGCAGTAGTTGCGGGCGTGGCACGCATCGGTCGTTTTGATGCAGGGCACTTGGCGTGATTCCCGGTGGCTGTAGGNNTGGGGTTGTTGCACCCGTCTTCAGCTGGGACTCTGCTCAACCGTAGCTTGAGTCTCTTCTCAACAGTCCCAATTATTGTTTAATCCCGTTTTCGCAGAGTGGTGCAGTTGTCAACGCCAAGTTTGCACAGCTTGTGAAGAAGTGGTGGGTCCATGAGCGCCCTGCCAAGCGAAGGCACCGGGGTAGCTTCTTCTTCTTCTTCAGGGCTAGTGGATGTCCTGATCCGTTGCACCACAGGATGTCGGCATGCTAGCTGTAGGTTAAAATTTTCCTGAGGTTTAGTTTGATTATCGTGCCATTCCGGTGCAGCTGCTGCGAGGCTGTTTGCCAGCAAAGCTGTAAAAGGCATCTGGTTGGCCTACACAACACCCAGATCAGCCAGTGGCATTTCTCGTCTCGCCAGGTGTAATCCCTCACGCATTGTGGCGAGAGGAACAGACTTGTTTGCGCCGTCATGCACGTAGCATCTGTTGGACCTGGTCTTGCAGATGCAGGCCTACTGGGCGACTTCGTCCATTGTGGTTTATTTAGGATGTCCGAATCACAGCTGGAGCTTCCGTTGGGGTTCACTGCGAAGATCCTCTTGTCATTGCAGAGCTACTACGAAACTTCACGTTTGCCAGGTTGCAAAGCCGCGAAACGAACTTCCTGACTGGACTCCACCACCTGCTTCACATGCAGAATTTCAGGCCTTAGTGGTGGCACGTAGTACACTGATTCAGGGTGTCTGCGGTTCGGAGTCGCAGGCAGTGGCCGTCCCATTTTGCGCTTGTGCGACTTTGTCTTCTGCCTGTGGCGTTTGTAGTTGACCGTGGCCCCTTCGCCATAGGATGTTGGAGTGAGGGCTGGAGTTTTCATCTTTGTTAAGCTCCAAGATCGCTATCCCGCTACAGCTGTTGCCGGGCTGGACATTCGTCAGTCAGCCCAGCTGTGAAATGTAGAGGCGTCACGACTTAGTCTTGTCCATCGTTCATAGTTGACCGTGACCCCTTCATCATGGGATGTTGATGTGAGGGCTGGAGGTATCAGCTTTGTTGAATTGAGTTCTAAGATACAGATACTGCTCTTCAAGCACGGCTGTTGCCACGCTGGCCATATGTCAGTCAGCCCAGCTGAAAACGCACAGGTTTTAGCTGCAGCACCATGAGAGCGCATGGTCCCTAGCTGGGTGGGTGTTGCCCTCAAAAGCATGTCGCAACCTCAGGGCCTGCCTGACAAGGGGATCTTCCGGGTTTAGGGTTCAGGGAGTTCAGGGTCGCAAGGTAAGCAAGCGCATGCAGAAACCAGCAACCAATTTACTGCTGTATCCTCTTTTGCCTTGGCGTCTTGTTCCTGCCGGCTGTAGGGTTAGGCCTGCGCCAAAAGCCCCAAAACCCAAGTCAGGTTTCTCGTGGCTTGGAAGTACGTCATTAGAATTCTTGAAACCAATCGCGTTGCAGACTCTCCTTAGGAGGCCACCAACAGTAAAGCAGTACCAGGCCGTCCAACCTGATAGGAAATTCTGTGGACTTGTCATGTCCATGCGTTTCAGGAGTTCTACATGCAAGGGACGCAAAACCAGCGATGCCCCATACCCTGCTACCGTAGGCTTGAATCTTCCCAACAGGCTGCTTTCTTGTTTCAAGAAGTCTGAGTGACATCGGCTGCGAGGCTTAGCTTGCTTCAAGATCCAAGCTTGAAGTGGCTTTCTGGGGCTGCACCATTTGCCAGTTGAAGCCGAAGTACCCAGGACTTTGGAAGTCCAAGGAATGAGCAGGGGCACGTTCTGCATTGTCGGTACCGTGCAGCTCTTTCGACCCACCGCAGCCTCCAGTCCTGCCCGGCAAGTCCATCCTCCCAATTGCCCGGCTCTGCGCAGCGGTAGATGCCTCCGAGTCAAACCAATTTTTCATCTTTGCCGCGTTTGCATGGTCAACTTGTGACCTGGGAAAGCGCGTCATTTCGGCAATTTGAAGTCACTCTGCGAGATGTCTAGCTTTCCGTCCTCCTTGGCTTTGGCACCGACCTGGACTGGTTGCGGTGGGTGGCAGGATCCAGAGTGGAGTTTCAGAGACGGTAACGACCTGAGTGCAGAAAGACTGCCGGCTTGCAGGCAGGTTGCCTTTGCGGAGCGCCTGTGCGTCGCCTTCGGGATGCTTGAGTTGATCTAGGAACCGAAGTATGATCCGCAGGTGCCATTGGTGGTACAGCAGAGCTAGGAATTTCCAACCGTCCAGGTGCTCTCGAGTCAAAAGCTGGGTCAAAGGGGGAAGCTTGACAGAAGCGCTCCTGCTTCGCCGCCCTGTAGACCAGTTCAAAACTGGAACCTGCTCGGTTGAAGACTCTCATATGTGCTTCTTTGAGGGTGACATATGGAGGCATAGGCAACCTCAGCTTCTTCGATGTTGTGAAGCACGCCTCAGGCAGGATGGTCTTGACAAGAGATTGAGAGGATGCATCGCTGTTTGTAATGGGCGTGAACGAGAAAAAAGCTGCATATGACAGCATAAAGGTTGAGGGCATTTGCATACCAAGGTTCCCAGGCACCCTTCCCTAAGCTCCTCAAGCCTTCTCAGCCCAATTCGGGATTCGTGTAGGGGCGCTACTAGGTCACTAGGTCCTGTTAGGCCTTTTTTGGGCTGGGCTGTGCTGATGGGTGGTGGTTCCCTTGATTGAAGGAACTGCGTTGATCACGTTGGAGGATGACAGACCTGGAAGCTGTGTTCCTTTTCTCATCGCTTCGTCTCCTCGCTGTTGTGCAACGTCAGCTCGTTGCCTTAGGCTGAGGCTGGCGCCGATAGAGGCCGAAGCTGACGTTTAGGCACCTACTGAATGGAGGTTCGAGTGCACTTGATGTGTGTTGTAAGCGTGGGATTCCAGCTGTAGTTGACGTTGGGCGCACGGCTACGGGGGCTGGGTCAGCCAGAGCAGCTTAGGGATGCGCGCCGTGCTTCGTGCAGCATTTGGTCCAGCAGCTTCCCAGGGAGCGTTTTGCTTTTGCGAAGCACTTGCAAGTCTGGACAAGCGGCTTTGGCCTTTGCGAAGTAGGGTCGCTCGCAGCTTGGCCGACTGCCAGATACCTCGCTTTGGCGCAAGGGCGTGGCGAGGTATTTGCCGAGCTGCTTCGGTCGAACTCCGGCGCAACTCCCCGACAAGCATGTACTCAGTAGCTCAAGCCTTGTGAAGTCCGACCCAGTTTTATGATTGGATTGGCCTCTAGTTTTAGATTCTGCAGAGCTTTCGAGGGTCAGGGTCAGAAAGAAACAACGAGGTTCCTATGAACATGGAGGGGACGTCTAGGCCTAGGCATTTCCCAAGCAACCTGCTGGAAATTTAGACATGGATGCAGTTTGGGATATGGATCTCGACAGCTCGCTCCAGCCGGCCACACTGTGTTGCCAGCAATTCTGGCCTTGCTCCAACATCTTCGTAAGTGCATGACCTCCAGCTGCCGCAGCCGTTGGACGCTATTTCACTGGGGGGCTGGCCAAACCTTGTCAAGTCTTGTCCTGCTACCCATGATGAGCATCTGAATTCCCGGGCTCCCGCAACCTCATCGCATTTTGAGGCGAGGGCTATCTTGGTCTGTGTGGAATGACACTGTTTGAGTTCAGAAGGGCACGCATGAAGCTTCAGAAAGAAGACATCTCTGCAACATCGTTTGGCACCCCGAGTCCTCAACCCTACACCGCTAAAACACTGAACCTGTGCACCGCATGCGATGTAGGCAGTGTGCAAGCAAGACGGCCTCCTCGCCTCTTGCGCTTCGCCGCTTAACCTCGTCGAAGCGTGGCAACTGATAGCGGCATGGCAGAAGCTCAGATTGTGTAGAGCTGCTGTGAAGGATGGCGTCCTTTGCGCCCTTGAGCTGGTCCGGACTGAGAGAAAGTTCCTTGCAGAACGCCGGCGCCGTACCTATCGTCTGAGGATGATCTTGCAGCTTTGCACGTCCTGTTGCCACTTCCAAGAAAAGCGTTTGAGTACTGCGGTTGCCTCGCCATTTTCGCAGACTTGCTTGGGTTTTTTGACAGTTCCAGCTCTGCGGACAGACGCTCCATTTCTGCTTCTGCGTTGAGTCTTTACAGGTCAAGCTTATTGGTTTTCCCACACGAAATTTGGACAGCATCTCAACGACATGTCAGCTTGCCGCGTGCTGCTTGCTCTTGTGTCTTCGCGCTTCCATCAGCTTCTGCTCGCTGTTGACATTCGGGAGCGAGGACTCGGACGTGCCATGAATTGTTCACACCAAAAGGAGCTTTGTTGCCTTGCCGGCCACTCCAGAGAACAAATCTGAGCAAGGCTTTTCTCGTGACAGGAATCAGGTTTCTGTAAGGAAGCTCGACGTGGGTACAGCGTGCTCATAGCTCGGCCGCCAACAAGAGTCCGTGAGTACTTCTGCGATGTTGCAGATGAGGCATAGCAAGCTCTTACAGAGCCTCAAGAACCCCTCCTGCGACGAACACGCCTCCTGCGCATCGACCGGACCTCCTGTGCAACTTGAGTGTCCCGGTCACCGCAGTCGTATTGGAGTATCGCAGAGTCAGCATCGCACTGTTTGGAAGCTGGTCTGCAGAAGCAAGACTTCAACTTCCGACTGTTTCTACTCAGCTTCAACTCCCACCCAGATGATTGGGCCTTCCGCTTTCTGAGCGAGGTTTCTCCGATGTCAAGTCCTGGAGGGTAGCGTGCCGATTGAGGGAACGAAGGTTCGAAGAGGCATGATGCAAGACACTGAGCTGGAACCTTGATGCTCATGTTGCCAAGTTGTCCGCAATTCCTAGCCCTGGATTTGGTCTTCCAAAGCCCAGATCTACCACATGGAGATTGGATGTTCAGCCGAAGGTCAGGCATTCCTTGACAGTGAAACTTAAGAGTCAGCTAAAGCGGCTCGGACCAATCCACCACGCACAAGTATTCATCGGTCATGCTTTTCACGAAGTACATATTTCAACCATGACTCCTACATCATGATCCTATCTCGGAGCCAGCGCCCTGGCTGAGGTGCCTTACCAGGCGCCAGCTTGTGGCAGGGCTTTCCCGGGGAGCAGGATGGCTTTGCTCAATCTGAGGGAATCGGCCCATGGCCTCGCTGACTTCGAGCCGCCTTAGCGCAATCTCGGTTCAGGCATTGGGCACCGCCTGCCTAGAAGCACACGGCCTTCTTGTTGCATCTTCCCAGCGCGTTGGTGGTCATGCTGACAGTTTCCCGTGCAGGGTTGTGGTTGGAAGACTACCCGTAGCTAGTCTAAACTGGGGTATGATGGGTCTGGGCCGTGACGGTTTGGTGCCCGGACCCTTCCAGAAGTACATCTTGGAGGCACGCCAGGAGTCTTAATCGGAGTTGTAATCGGGGATGCCATGCAAACCTTTCAGGTCCGAGAGCCAACCCTCGCTGGGCTCTGCCAGCACTAATCAGCCAGCAATCGCGATGCAATGACTCCGGGTTCTGCACGTAAAAGTCGAAGAGTCCGGACTCAGATTGATGCAACACTCATACAGAAGACAGCTGCAGATGGACACTTCTCAGGTCTTAGTAACGAAAGCAAGCCTTTGCAGAAGAACGCCTTGGTTAAAAGTTCCAGATCCAAAATGATCCCTGTAAAGAACCACATCCACACTTATCTTTCAGGCGATAGCGATGATGTCAGCCCTGGGCACTCGTCCGCCCATGAACGGAGCCATTGCCACATAGGCCTAGCAGGCCCTGGGTTCAAGAGCAGACTCTGTCTGATTCAGGAAGGGAACGCACTACTGCCTGTACTTCAAGCCGAGCTGTCGGAAGGAACCAACGGGTCGCTCTCTCGGCCTATAGGCCTAGATCCTACAAAGCAAACACGGCTGAATCCAGTTCGCCGAGCAAAGGCCGCACATTTCTGACGTGAGTGCGGCCATCGCCACCCTAAGCCCGGGACTTAATGCAAAATCTTCATGCCTACACCCAAGAATCTCTAGGCCCGGAACCCCAAGCCCCAGTCCGTGAACCCTACCAGCAAGCGCCGTGC
This sequence comes from Symbiodinium sp. CCMP2456, assembly GCA_905221635.1. Classification (NCBI taxonomy): domain Eukaryota; class Dinophyceae; order Suessiales; family Symbiodiniaceae; genus Symbiodinium; species Symbiodinium sp. CCMP2456. The sequence goes on from CAJNDV010001025.1 coordinate 29,016, forward strand.
TCGCCTGCACTCCTTATCGGCATCCTTGCTGGCTAGCAACAAGGCGAGGGTCTGCACATGTCAGGACGCCTGCATCATAGAAAGCTCAGCAAACACCCCCCCCTGCACTTAATAAATGTAGGAGTGGCGGGGGGCACATAATTGTAGGACATGTTTTCCTACAATTGCCAGTGTCCGTGTCCAGCAGAAATAAGCAGGGGTCGGGGTGTGCGTGGCTTGCCTTGCACGAGGTAGCTGCAAAACGTGGACCCAGACGCGGGATCCTACAATTGACACATGCGTATCGGTGGGGGAGTGAATATTGTAATCTACATTTTCCCTCCCCTCCCCTCCTAAGCACGGGGGGCTCAGCAAACAAAGTGTCCCTGTGCATTCGCACCGTGTCGGAATGGACTTGAGAGGTGCAATTAAGCCTGACATCCTGGATTTCATGGAGCCGGAAGCCTGAGCCTGAACCCGACAACCCAGAACAGAAAGGTTCAGCCTTCAGCAGGATGATCTCCACTGCAAGAGGATAGGGTGCCGACATGCAGGGCCCCGGGAAGTGAAGAACTTCGACGAGGACAGCGGTGCGTAGGTTCAGATACTTAGCACGTTGATTCAGAGATTTACGGGTCGCAGGGCTCAGGCCCTGCAGGCACCAACTGAAGTCAGCTGCATGAAGCCGTCGTGAATGCGCAGGCAGTCTGGTGTACATCCTTTTGATGCTGAGATCGCGCTTACCAGCAGCTGCAGCAGGGATTCTGAGAACATCGGGACGCTGAATCACGCGTGCAATCTGGCGGTCATGCCTTGACGGACGAACCGTACATGGCAGCCGTTGCACCGTCTCTGTGCTTCTCTTCGTCCCACGAACTCGGGGCTTCCAACAAGAAGAAGCCCAACAATGATGCGACTACGGCCCCAGATAGGATCAGCGCAGTTCTGTGCCTGGTGTCCTGTGTCGCACAAACTCAGCTTAAGCCCGTTAGCTGAAGCTCAGCAGCATGGAGATTAGCGGGGCTATTCGGGTTGGAGATGGTGCGCAGCCTTCGATTCTCTCCGCTCTAACGTCAGCGCACCTTTCAGGACAGCGATGACTTCCTCTGTATTTCTGCCTGAGAGCTTGGCCAACCTTTTGCAGCTTCAATCCATTTGGATATTTCCTAAAGGCCGGGTCCTTTGTCCGGAGGTTCTCGCCATAAGGACTCCCGTTGGAGGGAGACCCTTCAAAGGCCCTGCGCTTGAGAAACATGGAAGACATCCTCCGCAGCACGCTGCGTCCCTTGATGCGCCCTGTAGCGTCAGCCACAGAGTGCCATTTGGCTGAGGCCTGTTGCCCAGAGCGTGACATGATCTGACTTTGGGCGTCGAGTGGTGAAGTGCTGCCATGTGTGGCCAAAGCACCAGCGAACCCAAGCTCAAAGATCTGGAGTTTCCACCGCTCAGACGGCTTCGAAGTCTTGCCAACAAGCCTGGGATGTTGTGCCTGGGGTCGCAGCCTACAAGCTCGGAAAAAGGAGGCTACAACAGTGCATGCCTGTACCTATTAGGCATCCGGAAGGTAAGGGCAGGATACCAGAGTGCACTATTATCAAGGTTTGTGGGTCTTCTGTTTTGGATTTGGCCGTGGGGCGGTGATCACTGGCTTTTGTCTCTCCACGAGGTGTCGTCAGTGGGCGTTAAGGTTGCCAATACTTTTTCTGCATGCCGCAGCACTGTCTTGAGTCGAACACATGGCACCGCAGCTTGCGCACGAGCGTCCACACACACACACATGCACGCACATGCAAGCACGATGTAGAATGTAGACCCTGATCTCCAAGCCCGAATGTTTAAGCGATTAGAGCTTTCAATTCAGCAGCACTGACTGGGCCCTCAGGAAAAACCCGAAGCCCAAGAACCCAGTTTCAGAGCTCCGAGCCATGGGGTGCTGCGAAGGGGTGCTGCCTTCGGAGGCGCTATACTTCCACCGATCTCCAGAACTGACTGTGTTGGGTTGTTGGTCGTACCTAACATCGAAATCAGACGGGTGTTGGCCAGATGAGAAGGTCAGCCATTTGTTGCAAGTTTGCTTACTTCAGCAGTGACATCGAAGTCGGATGGGTATTGGCCAGCCAAAAACATCCGTCCACGTCATGCAATTCCCAGAACGTGCTTCGACATTGCATATCCGGTCAAGTGTAGCTTCTGCATTCACTTTCAATGGATTCCGGCGCTGGTATGGTAACACTGTGCCCCGGCCCTGTCATGCCTCTACAGTACTGCCTGGTTCATGTTCGCCTGAAGGCGTCATCAGAGGTGCCCTTCGTCACGGAGCTGTCAAGCGCTCAGGGCAGGAGCTTTGAAGGCGCAAAGGTTCATAACTGTATTTATGGTTGGGAAAGTTGAAAGTCGTCTGCACCTGCGCAGGTTTGATTGGGAGTGCGTTGCCCTGCAACAAGCCACTCCACTAGCTGTCTGCTCATGTGAAACTGCAATCCAGGTTTCAAGGTCTCCGTGGCAAGTGCCACCACAAGATTGGACCCCGAACCCTCACTGGCTAGCTTGCCGATCATTAATCTCGCAGCCCTGACGCACCACGAAGGCCATCACAGATCTTCAATGCTAAGATGTTTTCCGACTGTTGTATGCCACAGCCTTTCCGAACATGAGTCGCCTGGGATGCCTTCATGCTGCTCAATGGTTGCCCACGAGACGCTAAGCCCTCGAGCTTTTTATGCCCCCGAAACCCCCAAACCTGCTGGACCCCATCAGCAAAACGAAACAAGAAGAAACCCCTGCTCATGTACAGGGTGGGCGACCTTGGATCCGCTGAGTCTTTTTCATCCGCTTGTGCCACTATTGAGACACTGTGTGCGAACCGTGCAAAACACGAATTCGGGAAGGTGGCGCCTGTGTTGCAGATTTGATGGGTTCAAGTACTGAAGGAGAATCGGAGATGAAGTCGATGTGCATGAACCGATTGATGCACGACTGAAAGGCACCAGTTGTGAATCATGGGAATGCATTCGCAGCCTGGGACCGAACTTTTCTGTAGAAGGACCCTTTGCCATGCGTGTGCCGAGGACATTTGCACTGGCAGAGTGAAGTCATTCTATGCCGGTATCGATCGAAAACTCATGGAGACGTTTTTGTGCAAATTGTCAGGATGTGGATGTGTTCATCTTTGTTCGTCCTTCTGTGGCCGCGACTTGTCTGCATGGACTGGCGGTTCATTGGCGCATCACATGCGGCGGTGCTCCGGGCACAGCTGGCGACGTCAGGATGGCATATGCAAAGCCACTCTTGGCGCTCCAGCAATCATTAATGATGCATCCGGGGACGCCCGCGGATTCCGTGTCGGATGACTGCAGCCTCGATGCCCAGAAGCGGTATCGGCAATCCATCGAATTGCGAGCTCGCCATCTTCAAAGGATGTCCACCACGCAGGAGAGGATCCCAGCTGCAATTGTGTGTTGTTCGATCAATAGGTGCAGGACAACCTTCCGATAGAGCGCTTGTCGTGCAGATGTTCAGCTCACAACAAAGGAAGTTGAACGATTTGTATGTGGAGCTCATGGGATCCGATCGTATTGAAACGGAGGGCTCCACTGCCAGCTTTGACACCATGGAGGCAGGAAGCCAAGATACCGATTCGTGCGACACATGTAATGCAGCCTACGGGTAGGTATGTCCGCAGTATCTAGCATCCATGCTTGATGATTGTCACTCGCGCGACCCTCACCACCCAGTACAACAGAGTCAGCGGATTGATCAATGCAGGCAGCACTGAAGAAACGACAAGCAGAACTTGACTGGCTGCTTGAGACAACGGAAGCTGCGATCTCACGCCGCTGTAGTGGCAGTTGATTGTGGTTTCAAGGGATTGGAGACAAGGGGTGCCAGCAGCAGCCGACGTACCCAAGCTTTCGATCCCAAGACCTGCATGTGGGACACTGCTGCCAAGGCAAACGCGCGACAGTTGCCATCGGGACAGAGAGCCCGTCAGCCCCAAGCACAGTTGCAGATGTCTTGCACCGCGGGAGTCGTTGCTTAAACAGCAGAGCAGAGCCTGCTCTATCCAGTCAGGTCTTTGTTCCAGGCGCTTGTTACTCGTAGCAGGGATTTGGTGAAGCAAGATCTCGGCCGCTGAGGTTAGCTGATGCAGGCTGCGGAAGCCCGGAAGCTCTCAGGAGCGGAAATTAGAGCATCAAGAGGATGCAAGCTTGCAGGGACAGAGGGCCTGAGATAGAGAGTTGCCCGATGCCATGCCCAGAAGCACGACAAGCGCGCAGGGGCTGCAGTGGGACGGCAAGTTTCGATCCAAACGCGAGCAGGACATCAAGTGCCAGATGCCGGCTAAAACGGAAAGCAGAGCACTTGACATTCTCAGACAGACAGGTCGATCCGGGAGCATCCCTTGCGTTGAGGTCGATTGGTGCGTGTCTTTTTGTGGGCTCAAGTTGATCCGTGGCCCCTGGATGTATATTCGGCCAGGAAGGGCAGAATGAAGGTGGTGCGCGATTCGAAGTTTAGGCACGTCTTTGGCAATGCTGCTGGGAACGAAGTTAGATCACAAGTAGACTAAGTAGACCGTACTTGTGCTGCCCTCAAGAGTTGAGCCAACAAAGGAGTAGTCCGTAGTCTGCAGAACCCTCTCCAGAAAAGTTTCATGTTTGGCCTTGTACTATTTGCTTCCGGTGGGCCGAGGCCACCAAGGAGAGCTTTCAGGACCTCCGCCTGTCTTCGAAGCCCTTGGAGACCACGGGCATTCGCGGCAGTTTGGCATTCAAGACTCATGTGGGGCAGAGGCAAGCCAAGAGATAAAGCAAGGGCGGACTGAAACTTCAGAGAATTTCGGCAGCAGGTTTCTGCACCTCTGACCTGAGTTTAAGCATGTTTAAGCTGCACCCGGTCATGTGGGACCGGCGGGGTTGAGTGTAAGGCAATTCAAAGTTCGTGTGCTTCCCATGGGAGTCCGGTGGCGGTGGCACTTTGGCAGCGACCGGGCAGCACTGCATCGGAAAATCCGGAAAGGTGGGTTCATTTATTTCCTTTGAGCCGCACCGCACAGCTCCCTTTTGAACGCTGCCGGCTCCGGTCCGGACCGCTCACTTGCATGTGCACTTTTTACCAACCTGCGGCAGCATGCAAGCCAGGGACTTGCCTGTGTCCTTGACAAGCGGTCTGGAATTTGGAGCGGTGAGCGCTTGAGGTGATTCCTGCGACCCAATTTGGGCGATTGCCGCGAGAGACGCCGCTGGTGGCCGGTCACACAGGAGGAGCGGACGGAACTTTTACGCCATGAAGGGTGTCTGTAGGCCTTTCTGTCCGCAGCAGGCATCATGGACTTCGAGTTCAGCCCCTTCGACGACCACCTTCTGTTAAGTGCCAGCGAAGACTTAACCATGAAACTCTGGCAGATCCCAAGCGATGGGCTCAAGCAGCACCTGAAGGACATAGCCGAAGAGCCGAAGCCTTTCCCTCTTCGATGCATTGTGTGATGGAGGAACCGCTGCTGACGCTGGAGGGTCATGGGAAGAAGGTCTGAGGGCCAGTGCTGGCGCAGAGTTGCGGTTGCCTCAAAAAACTTCTGCTTCTGCGAAGACATGTGGGAGGTCTCATTTAGCACCTTCAACCCCTGCGCATCGAATATCGTGGCCTCCACCGCCTTCGACCTGACCTGCAAAGTGGCGGCTGCCGCACCAAATCTTTCTAGGGCCTCATGGGCCTGTTGAGTTGTCCTGGGGTGAATGGAGGATTGGTAGAGAAAGCACACGGTATCTTCACACGGCTTGGTTATGCCCGACTTGGAGACCGGTGTATGCGTCTACCCGTATGCCTTTGCTTGGAGTGCCGCGGGCTTCAGGTCTGGAATCTCACGGAGCAGGAGGCATCCTTCAGCATCCCAGTGCCGGAGCAGGTCATGCACATCAAATGGAACTACACCGGTTCCCTGCTAGCCGTGACCTGCAAGGACATGCCGCATGCCGCACTTTGCTGCAGGTATATCCACAACCTAAGCCTAGGCGCCCGGCCCTGCCCATGGCAGAACACCGCGCGTATGATAGGGCAAGGCGGCTCCCGTGAATGCGCCAACGTCTGCCAAATATAGGACAAGAAGCTCCACATCGTCGACCCCAGGCAGAGCAAGACGCTCGGTCGCTGTAGCATCGTGTGGGGAGAGCTGTGGCCACTTGCAGTGATTCTCGAAACAGCGAAGAGAACGACCTAACAGAAGTTCCCATCTTGGCCGCCGACAGCCCGCGTAAACCTGCCACACTTCCGAGGACTGGATGATACCTAGGTGCCCATATTGCAACTCATCGATCCACCCGTGCACATTAAGGATGACCGCGGCCTGCAAAATCTGCGATGGCCCAAAGCCGACGAAGGCATCGGCAGCCGATGCTCCACTGTCTGCCTTCACGTGTACGCGCCCCCATGCACTGCATTCAGATTCCCCGAGAGTTGCCCCGAAGCCCCCTGAACCCGGCAGGTGGAGTGGCTTGGCAGCTCGACGAACCCGGAGGATCCTCGAGAAGATGCAGTGTGCAGAGCGAAGACTCGAGCTGCATGAGGTACAGTAGTAAGGCGTAGTAAGACTAGGACATAAGTCTGTCGCAGGATTGCAACATGCTCGTCACCACGGGCTTCTCGTCACAGGCCGAGAGGCAAATCAACCTCTGGGACATGAGCGGCTCCGGCCGCGTTTCAGCTATCATGAGAGCTGCGTTGTACCCCCGAAGCAGCGAGCAGAACTACAATTCATGAAGCCCTAAGCCGCTAGCCTAAGCCCTTACTGCCCTAACCCTAAACCAGCCTGGTGTGTCCCAGTGTGAGCGCCGAAACATCCCCACAGCGTCAACCAGCTGCCCAGGAAAGCTGCCTGCAGATGGCCAGGAGAGCGTGGCGGCAATGGCCTCCCTGAACGTCGACCAGGGGACCGGGGCCTTGATGCTCGCCTGTGAGACAATTTGCGGGTTTCCCCCTGTTAGTCGTCCGAGTGGTGCCGAAATCAGTAACCGGGGCTTCAAAGGACCGATTATTTCGGGTCTGTATCGAAGTGCCGTGTATGGTAGCAGAGCCAAAGAAGCACACAGGGGAGAGGGTACTATGCTGGCTCTGGCATAAAGTACGGTTGGCATTAGACTTGTCTAAGCAAAAGCTGCAAGAAGCCACAGCCATCTTTCGGGGCCACAGGTGGTGGTAGGGTAGCTTCCGAAAGGCCTGCAGGCTGGTTGCGGAAACCTGGAGAGAACATAACGGACCTTGTAATCTACAGGGAATACTTGCTCGTAGACTGGCCTGTGGTGGGCTTGTTGGTAGATTCGCCGCATCGGAAGACCCTTCAAAGCTCCCTTTGCCGAATGCAGTTTCGATCTTCAGGTACCCGTACTTCGACCCAGGCACGCAGATGCTTTACATCGCCGGCAAAGGCGACAGCAACGTTAGATTCTTTGAGGCGGGAAGGGCTTACGACTTGGCCGGGTCAAGATGGCGACCTAATCAGAACGATGAGGCTTCAAAAAGTGCCGCCGCGGCCGGTCCGCCCAATAGAAGGAGACAGCAAACAAAGAGGCTGGGCATCTCCTCAGGTGACAAACGCAGACCCGTTTCTCCACTACCTCGAGGCCTGGGCTCGATGCCTTCGTGCAAGTCGAGCAAGGGTTTAGGGTGCCTGGGAGAGAGCACCATCGCAGAGGAGTTTGCTTCACTCGCTTCTACTTGGACTGCACATGACATCCCAAACCTGGCAAGGCATACAAGTCAACTGTTCCCCAGAAGGGCTTCGATTTCCTCCCAAAGCGGTGCGTGGATGCCACCTGCCAGCGACGGAAGCTCTTTGTTCTTGCGGGGTTGGAGGCAGTGCGTGAGACATTGTGGTATCTACAGCCGCATTCAACAAGTCATGCAGCTATGAACCACAAGCGTCAGAATTGTGCTTTGTCCTTAATAGCACACCCCATTGCAGGTTGAAGCCTATCAAATCCGGCTTGACTTTTGTTATGCTAAGGTCAGCGTTCACGAGGTCATGCGTGGCCTCAAGCTGGAAACTAGTTCCATCCAGACGCTGGGCCGCTGAATGCCGGAGGGTTTGCAGGGTCCGGGGCTTTAAGGCTCAGATAAGGCTTTTGAAGCCCTCACCAAATCGGTGATCGGTAGTGTTGAGCAGCTTCTCCTGCATGCTTATGACGCAGAGTCTCAGAGTGTTCACTTGTACAGCACCACCTAGGCCAGTGTCGTTCCGCGTGCCGCGGAAGAGTGAAGCCTTCCAGGAGGATCGTTTGTTGAACAGAGCTGGAGAAGAAGAGCAGCATGTGTGTCTTTTGTTTCAGTTGCAAGCCCTTGGCAGGATATCTTCCCCGACTGTCCTGCTGGCCTTCCAAACATGAACGCCGACGAGTGGGTTTCCGGCCAGGAGTGCAAGCCTCCAACGCTCACCCCGATGAGGCACGGTGCTTCTGTGCCTTAAAGCCTCTGCCGCAACATGCCGCAACTCGTCTTGGGCCTCGTTGCAGGCCGGGCACTATGCGGACGCAGGGCAATGCTAGCAGCGCCCCAGCGGTGGTGTCTGTGAAAGATCTGAAAAAACAGTTGGGCCCTCAGCCGCGAAGCTGGGACCCGGGACCCAAAGCCAAGAATTCTTTGCGGCTCTCAAGGCTTGCGGAGGCGCAGGCGCGGATCACGGTGCTGGAGGCGGAGAATGCGTCGCTGAAGGAGGAGCTTGCAAAGGCGAAAGCCGGCTAACCGCCGTCCTGTATCGTAGCTGATGGCAAGTACTGGTAGTTAGGAACGTGCCGAAGGCTGGAGGCCATGTCCTTTGTTTTAGCGCCCTCGTAGTCCGAGATGACTCCATAGATGGCCACTGCGCAAAGCTATCGCAGCTAGGTGAGATATACTGGAAAAGCGCCGATGTCTGACTATGCCCATTTATGTAGTCAGTCAGGTATCGGCGCCGCCCTTCTCTCTAGCAAGAATCCAAAATAGGCGACCTATTTGAACAGAAAGCTGCCGGTCTGAAACGTCCTCGCTCGTGGCTGGCGCCTTTGCTTTAGGTCTGCCACTGTAAAAGCCTCATTTCATGTCTGAGGGGCGGCCTCAGGGGTGCCTTTCTGCAACTCGCAAAGGAAAGGGAACAACGGGGTAGTTAGGCAACGCCCAAAGAAGACCCTGTATTCTGCTGCTGAGTGTTACTGTGGTCGGGACTTAACTGCCCAGAACGGGTGCACAGATGCCTGAACACTTTCATGTCGGCACACGCTTCCTGCGAGCGACGTAGAAGTAAGGATTGAGGATTAGGTACGGATCAACCCTCGTCTTCCTTAGCTTACCCTGGCATGGATGCATAAAGAGTATGGATTGCCGGGCCGATGCATGTTGGAGTATGGTCTTATACCGGCAGACTTTTATCATAGATTTCCTTGAGCAGCTACTACCAGTATCGATGCGCCATCAACTGCAACTCCTTGTCTACTAGTATGCAAATGTGCCATATGCACATTCTACGTTCTACGTATTTGCTGATGTGTTCTTTGATGTCGAATCCTCGCTAGATTAGATTATGCTAAACTAATTGCCGACCCAGAGCCGCATGGGCATCGAAATGAGGCCATGTGGGATAAACTCGCCTCAAGGGGGGCGATTTTCCACGGCCGGGATGCGCTGAGCGCATTCCCGCAATCAATATCACGCCGCACGGGCCCAGCTGCCTTTTCGGCTTCGCTATTGTGCACATCCCGGCACCAGAAACAAGTACACCGAAGTCAATCCACGGGTTCCAAGTAAATGGACACAGTGATTCAAGGTGCCTTCTGTAGGAGACTAGTGTGTGGGGCCTTGTCTATGCCTGTGCTCCTCGATCAAACTTTCAGCCTCCTGGGAGCTTTTCAGCTGAAAGGGTAGGGTAGGTGCTTCAATAGTGCTTACTCAGGTAGCAGCATGTCGCAGTGTATTGGCTTCATTGCTTTGTTGAAGCTGCACGTGGCCGATTCGCGCATACCGAAGCGAAAGGGCCAGCTGGCCGGAAGGGTCCTCCCGGCATCTTTCGATGTCCAGACTGGAGTCCGGAACTGTGAAACATGCAGCCTCGTGGCTTCGAGACTTACGGCTTCAGCTCGTTGGGGATAGTCGCGGACTCTTCCCTGTATCTTGCCATTGAAGAAGGGCAGTTTCCACGTGCCCTGTAGGCTGAGGAAATCGCAGTGCTGGGTCGACCCTTCCGCCAGTCGCTTCAATGACGCCAGGAACGGAGTTAGGCGCAAGTGGAAAGAAAGTGCGACTCTACAGATCTTCACAGTTCGGGTGTTGTTTGGATCCAGGAAGGATCAACGAGGGGGCTTGTAGGCCTTTCTTGAAGCCGCGCTAGATATTCGGGATACTTCCGTGCCCTCGTGTGTGGTTCGGGTGTTTTGGTAGGGATTCGAATACGAGAGCCGAAGCAGAATCACACAGCTTGCGATAACGGCGCGAACCTGGTGCAGAGTGGCGCAAGTGACGCACACGACGTGTCTTGCTAAAGCTCGAGTAATGTGCCACCTGGAGGTTTCTCATGTCCAACAAAGAGGCCCTCCCATACACCCGGGCCGGTAAAGCGGAGCAGTCATCTTAGCAACAATCCGCCGTGGTCTGGCTCAGCAACAGGGGCCCGCCTGTTACTGCTTATGTTTGCGAGAGTTTGTCGCTTGGTTATCAATGGGCGCGTTGGTCGGGAGGGCTTCTATTGGAACTCTTGATTCTGGGCAGGGATTTGGAGTCTTCACCCGCGTCCTCTGCCGAGGTGAAACCTTCATCTGAGGCACCTGCCGAGGGTGTTTCCATATCCAAAAAGTCGCCAGAGGCCTCGTGGCGTGGGTCCGGGTGCAGGGGTCCAGAATGGTCTGTTAAGGCCTTACTTACAAACGCTTGGCTAAGGTGTGAGCAACCCAGATGAAAGCCTCTAGCGGTCCCAGCACGAGAGCCGAAGCCTTCCAAATTTGCAAAACCGAACGTTCCAAGCTCAACCCGCCGAACCCCTTGATCCAGATGCGTATGCTCCTTGCCTGGGCTGCTTTGGCCCTTGCCGGGTCCAGTGTGGTGCGACGTGAGGCAGGGAGGAAGTCCAGAAGTTGAGTCTATAGAGTCTAAAGTCCGTATGCAGGCGGGGGTTTGCACTTTCGATGCAATGTGTGGGCTGCGTGCTTGGGAGTGGTTTCAGTCTGATGAAGGTCGGGCGAGCATGGCGTTTCGGGATCCGCCTTGTTGCAAGACTGAAACAGAGGAGTGTCCTTCTGCAGTTGTCCCTTTCTTATTCCCAGCTGTGGTTGTATCAACTTATAAGACAAGCTGCATTCAGGGGCGTGGCCAAGGCGACCAGGAGGCCTGTGGCCTGTTGGGGGACACATGGGACCTGTGTTCATGTTCGGGCTTCTTCATTAATGTTTCTTCTACTACTGCACCATTCTTTATCACAAGCTGCTGTAGCGCCAGATGCGTTACGACCGTGACCGGTGCGGTCAGAGTTTTAGCACCCGTCTATTAGACCTGCCAAGACAAGGAGCGAGGGATGCACATTCATATCGCAGCGTCGGAGCAGCAGCAAAAGTGAACCCGATAAGGCCGTGGCGAGCGAACACCAGGATCGAACGGTTCGCAAGGCACGCGCGAAGTCTTTTCGGAGGTCTGGACAGCTTGTGTGTGTAACTTGCCGGTCTGCAGTCTTTCTTCACTGTCCAAGATCAAGATACGGTGCTTATGCTTTGTCATGCAGTCTCCGTACGTCATCTCTCACCGCGTCTCAGTTCCAACATTCTTCCGTGCTGCGTCTTAGAGCCTATTCCCTTCGGCAGGTTTCAGAAGGGTTTCTGTGCGTGACGGCGAGAGTAGTCATGGACTTCAATCTCGAAGTCCCGCTTGAGCTTGCTGGGACACGCCACAGGGTTCCAACTAGCACACATGTGAGAAAAAAAGTGTCCGGCTTCCCTCAGACCCAAAGCTTACCCCAGAAACCCTTCGTAAACCCTAACAGCCCTAACACCACGCCTAAATCTACGTGTGCATCTGTACATATACATGGATGCATCTTATCTATACTTTAAATGTGTGTGTGTGTGTGTGCATATGCATGTGTTGAGTTTGGCAGGCTAGGG
>CAJNDV010001025.1:57529-76797 GCA_905221635.1 Symbiodinium sp. CCMP2456
AAATCCTTCAGGTGCCAACGGGGGTGGGGCTGAACGCTATTCTGAATTCCCTCGAACTGGTCTACCGATAGCCCACACACACACACACACTCGTACGTCTTTCCTTGGCTTTAGCGCAAATTCCCGAATCTGTGGAGACGAGACTGTCTGCGGCTGGTTTCCTCGCGCTTGCTGGCCGGAGGAGACAGACACGGAGGAGATGTCGGAGAAGGCTTCCGACTACGAGCCTCAATTCTGTGAGGTTGGAGATCCTTGTTTCGCGACGACCCAAGCCTCCTAAGATTTGGATCGACTGCGGAACACTGGAAAGTAGATTTCAGATCATGCGCTTAGGTCATGAATGTGTTTCTGAACAGTGTTGAACCTTCGGGGGGTCGTGACATGCATGCTGACTTTCTCAATGTTGCACAACTGGCAGAGACTACGCCAGAGCGAACGTTGTCAGTTTTTCCGTGCAGTTTGGGTGGAACTTGTTTGGCAATGGCTTTGCCGAAGCGCCCGTTTGTTGCAGCTGACTGCAACTTTTGCCACGTTGGACTTGTCATGTGGCCTTGAACACAGGAGGAGCCGCAGAAGGATGATGGAGAGGAAAGTTCTGATGATAGCCAGAAGGAGGACACCTGCTGCAAGAGGTTTCGAAGCCAACAGGCACCGGAGGATTCCACTGAGCTGCCTGGTACTGCAGGCCTACTGTAGACTTGCGTCCGCCTTTGCCAGGCGTCCAGAAACCACAGAGGTTAAGAGCTTAGTGTTAGGGGAGCCTGAGAAGGACGATGAGAAGGAAAGTGCGGACGACGGCCTGAAGGAGGACAAGCCAAAGCCCAAGAGTTCCCCAACGACTCCTAAGCCCAGCTCGAAACCTTATTCAACCCTTTCCAGAGGAACTACTTACATCTATAAACGTACATAGAATATGTATATATATATATATATGTATGTATGTATGTATGTATGTATGTATGTATTTATGTATTTATGTATTTATGTATGTATGTATGTATGTATGTATGTATGTATGTGTGTACATATATATATATATATACACATGTATGTACGTGCGTACGCACGTATGTATTATCCTTAGTGGGTAACCTTCGGTAGCCTTTCACGCTCTTGGGTACTAGAATGCCTCTAAACTCCCAAAAGTTAGCCATGAGTTCCTTTAGGATGCTGGACAAGTGCTTTCCGGAAGGACAGCAAGGCAGCGCCGGAGTCCGAAGAGGCGGACCAGAGCCTCGAGAAGGAGCCGATTGAATAATGAGTCCTTGTTGGGGGCTTGTAGGCAACCTCCAATACCCAACCCTTAATGGAGTTTGTAGATGTCCCTGTTACCATGATCACGGCGTGAAATGCACCCGAAAGGCCGCAGAGGGCTCAGTAGGACTCCGCGAGCCTCCATCAGCCGGCGCCAGGAGCGCAAAAGCTCGGCCTCGGCCGAGCTGAAGGACAGGGACGAGAAGGACGACAAGGACGACAAGGACGAGAGGGAGGACAAGGAAGAGAAGGAGGATGGCGAGGATAGAGGGGAGACGGAGGACAAAGACCAGAAGGAGGAAAAGGCGATGCGCGAAAGCGAAGGCGCGGAGGAGGACAATGCGGACACCCTCAACCCCGAGAGTGCCGAGGTGCCTTTCAGCAATCATAAGCCTCAAGCTGGGCCTGATGGGAGGGTAATTTAGAGGTTGAACTTCGGGTGAATCAATAAGTCCGAGAGGAGGTGGCTGCCACGCGTCAAGCGCGCTTTCTTTTTGGACTGGTACTCGGGCGGGTTGCAGGGAGAATGGCTGTGGTTGGGCTGCTCTAACACCGCGCTGCCGGAAGCCTGTGCCATAAAACCAGATCAGAGGGGACGAAGCCGGCAGGCCAAAGATGACAAGGACAGCCGACAAGAGTCAAAGGCGGGCCATGAAACAACAGTCTTCATGTGCCCTCCAATGCGAGGCCTTCGCCTGTCTCTACTGCTGATGGCATGCCACGAGCTTCATGACTTCTCGTTAGAATTTGCAGGGCTCCGGCGACAAGCCGGAGGGCGAGGAGACGGAGAAGGAGGCCCCGCGGTCCAGTTCTAGCACTGTCCTCTTTCAATTGTGATGTCGCCATCCAGCCGTGGCACGCAAAGAGGCTTAGCCCATCAGGTCCCCGCTTCGCTGTCGCTCCCACACTGCCTTCGTCCGTTGTTGAAGCTCAACTGTCGCTCCGTCCCGAAGCGCTCTCGCCATGTTACCGGCGATCCGTCATGTACCGGGCCGTATTTCGTCAAACGTCAAACCCCTTCCGCATTCTTGGGGGGGGGGGGGTGGAACGTGGTACCCTAATTTTACGCTTCGTTTTTGGGTGCGTCTTTGGAGAGCCATTTCCGACAGGCCTGCAATCTCTCATTCCGGTGCAACGGCCTTTCTTCCGAACTCTGCGAGACTGACCGGTGAACTCTGTCAGTTTGGTGCCGCAGGCTTTAAGGTTCCAGGGTTTGCACCTCCAACCTTATGCCGTTATGCCATATGCAGTTTTGCCCCACGACATCCCGCGACTTGGACCGTCTTTGCAGGAGGACGGGGATGAGGAAAAGAGCCCAAGTACCGAGGCCATGATAAAGCAAAGTGACAAAGAGCTGCTGCAGGACAGGGGCAGCTTGCTTTGTAATCAGGGTTGGCGTTTGATCTTGCTGGAACTGGGATACTGCTACTTAGGGATCGACGTCCACGTGTAGGGTCCGAGCTACCAGTCGGCCTCCTTGATCTCTGGAAAGACGTCCGTGTTTACTGCTTCAGACTGCGCCGGGCTGTCGTGAAATTTCTTCGGACAGGAGCTAGTCGCAGCTGCCAAGTGGGCCAACCGCGAGGAAGCCAAGCCAAAATCCGCCGGCGAAGTGACTCGGCGCCCCAAAGCGGGATCCTCGAGCGAGGTTGTTCCAGCTAGAAGATTCAAGAATTCGAGGTTCGAAGGTTTGGAACGGAAAAACTTCCATCTTAGATTGGGGTTTGGGGCATGCTGCTGTGCGCAAGTCAGCGGGCGTCACATTTCAAGCTCGATTATCGCTTGTGGACTCAAATCTCCAAGCTTTAGCTGCGGCCGAGTTCCAGCCGCCCTCACAGTTTGAAGGTTTGGAGGAGGGTTTGGAGTTTGAAAGTTTGTCGATTTTGCGAGTTCGAGAGTTTGAGAGGCTTCATATATGGAAAGCTCGAAGAATTGAGAATCGAAAGCTTCGAGTTTGCAAGGCTCGCTCCAAACTGGACTCGCGGCTCACCGCTGAGGTCGAGAGTTCGACAGGTCGAAATGCGTTCGTTTTTTTAAAAGGGAGCGGCATGAAAGTTCGAGAGTTCGAGGGTTCGGAAGATTGAACATTTGAAGCTTACAAGCCCGTCGAGTGCGACGTGACAGTTCGACGGTCCGCCGAGTTCCGAGTTGGCGCCCATGCACGTAAGAGGGTTCGTGGCGATTCAACTAATCCTGACATGTGCACCCTTTTTCCGATCACGCGTCGCACGCGCGCCCCCTCATTAAGCGATGATGATTACCGCTCACCTCAATCCCTCATTAGGCGATAGTAGCAGTATGCAGTAGGTCGCATGTCTGCAATCTGCCCCCTCGTTTAATGTAACGATGACGGCTAATGTGCATTTCTTTTGCCGTGGCGTTGCCTCGTCGTGACTGTGCAAACCGCTCCGCTCGTTTGGCTTTCCCGGGTAGTCCCAGGCAGTTCTTAAACCCGCCCCCTCATGAGGCGATGGCGGTTGATCCCATGTCCTGAACCCACCCAATCATGCGATTCGGCGATGGCGGTTCATGACATATCCTAACCGTCCTAACCCTCCTCGTTACCCCGCGCCGTGAAGCTCATGGGCTCAGAATGTAAAGTTCAAACTTTCGAAGACTGTCTGTCAGCCTGTACAAGTTTCGAACTTTCAATCTCGGATCCTTCAAACTTTCAAGCTCCAACCTCGAGCCTGCGGGGCGCCAAGTAGACCCATGAACGTCCTCCACCCTAGATGCGCACCGCTACCTCAGACTTTCAAACGGAGTTCCGGTTCTAACCTGCCAACTCCGAAATCGAGCCTTTTCCAATTCGGAACCAAACTCGCATTCTCCAAGCTGTTTTTCCCAAACTCCCCAATCTCTTGCCTTCCATCCATGTAATACATTCGGACTTTTTCGAGTGCGAGGGTGGCCCCGAAGGTTGACAGTCTTGCCTGGAAGATTGAATGTTTGGGCACCTGATGCGGCTCTTCCAGGGCGATGCCTTCTTGTTTCATAACCTCAGGACACAGAGTCGACGACCTCTTCGGAGAGGAAGAAAGAGCAGAAAAAGCACGGGCAGGCTGTGGGTTTTAGGGTGCCGCATGGCTCAGGGTCGCATGTGGTTCGTGTCGAGGACCCACCGGTGCCGGCCGACGAGCCACACGATTTCCGTGACGAGGCCGGCAGCGCAGATGCTGGCACTCTTCGTGCTGAGGCTGCTTCAACCGCCTGACTGTGAGTCTACACCGAAGTTTTATCATGACCCGTAAATCTCCGAGTCATTGTATCTCGCTTAGCTGCTCGCCAAGAGCAGGTGAGTGCCAAGTGTGCTGGAACGTTGGATTGTGCAGGGCTTTTAATTAAGAATGCGAGTGGCAGAGACCCAAGCCTTGCCTGAGCAGCGCAACCATCCAGTAGCAGTATCCAGTCCATATCACGGCGGACATATTCGGACACAGGAGATTACAAAACATGCTATTGCGGAGCAGACACTTTCCGCACGACGCACGACGGAGCTAGTAGTTGAGTGTGGCAATCCCCGAGACTTTGTCAGGACCTCGTGGAGTCCGAGCTCGAGGCTCCGCAGCTGTGGGGTTGGAGTTTCAGGGGGCCGAAGGACAACACAGCCCCCAAAACACCCAAACATACCCAAACCTTGTCAAAAAAAGGCAAAAAGCTGAGCTGACTTACGACCACAAGCCTCGCCTGCATTGTCCGAGCGTGAGAGCCGAATGACTAAAGCTCGGTAGTGGACTTGGTACACTTCTCTATGAGCGCTTCCGGACTCGAATTTTTGGGTTCCGATGATATATGCGGCTGTGGCTCTCAGAAAAATAGGTAAATCGAGGGCATCGGAAGGTTGGTAAGACTTTATCCTTTCGCCGCACGGTTAGGGCCTTTTGTCTTTTGTTTAGTGTGTTGGGTTTTATGGGTTTAGGACTATGGGTTTAGGAAGCCTGAGCTGGAAGCAAAACAGGAAGTTCAGGCTTCGAGGGTCTAGGCTGCGGGGATTCTCAGATAATCTTTGGATACGTCTTAGGAGGGCCACCGGGATGCTGCAACAGGAGTTGTGTTGAGCAGGGCAAGCGGACTGACCGCTGTTGCCAGGGCGAAGTGTTCATACATCTGGGCCATGGTAGCCGAATGGACTTGCACCGTCACGGGTTGGATGGATCCCCACTAGGGACTCAGTAGTGTTTTGGGGGCCGATCGGTTCATCCATTTTTTCGACCTCACATCGGCTGTGTGAATCTGCGAGGAGACAATGCTTCCCAAGAAGAAGGCCTCCGGAAGAGGCAATAGACAAGAGCGAGCTACCCATCCTCAGAAGCATTCAAAGCCGGCGGCGGCCAAGAAGTTGCTCGGCCGGTCATTTTGAGTGCCGCATTGGGTACAGGGTTGGGCTGGATGTGTGAGTTCGTGCAGCGGCCTGTCTGGGCTTCTTCGGATGTCGTGCATGTAGGGTTGAAGATGACGATGCAATAACTGCCAGGGTCGTCGGCTTGTGTTTCAACGTCAAGTTCAGCGCATGTGCCATAGCCCAGGCACCAGGCGGAAGCATCTTCGAGCTCTGTCGAGGCAGCGGGAACTGAGCTTTCTGAGCTCTCATGGCCCGCGACATGTTAGCAGGTGTGCTCGTACAGGACTTTCCTTTGATCCAGAGATGATATCCTGCTTGGGCTAGGTTGCGAGGGAGCAAGCCTCCCGACTTCGAAGAAACCAAGAAGCACCAGCATGCTTCCGCCAGGCAGACGCAGAGCAGGAAAAGGCCAAAAGTGAGGAAGGGCTGAAGCCAAGCGACAGAGAGCTACTGCAGGATCCGGCGGAACCTCCTAGAGCCCATGCGAGTCTGGACCGCATTTCTCTGGAGGAGCTTGTGGCTGCTGCCAAGCTGTCGTCGGCCAAAGAGGAAGCGAAGAGGAATGCCAGCCACGCTGCCTCTGCCGAAGAGGCTCGGATAGCTCCGGCTTCAGGTTGAGGCCAGTAGTCGATGTTCAAGGACGAATAAGGGCAGTGGAGACAAAGCCAGGCTGGAATCTCATCAGTCCGTTTGTGCACTCGGACCCTTGTGCATCGGGAATCCCAATGTCTGTCTCGTCCTTGCCGCATTCCCAGAACCCTACGTAGCTATCCTTCGATCCTGAGGAGAAGGCAGCTTGGAAAACCAAACTCTTGAGACCCATAAGTGTAGCCCCCTAACGCCCGAGAGCCCTGTCGTTACCGTGCCAGACTTGTCCGAGTGCAAGCCCTAACCCTACACCCCAAAAACACACACTGGAGAGAGTGGACATGCCTTTATAACCTACAGACCCTGACCCGACTGGGCCGAGTGTGAACGCCGAACCGACTGGGCCGAGTGCGAGAGCGCAAAGCCCAAAACGGTGGGGAAGGGGATTTTATGAGACCTCGAAAGACCTGCGGTGCTTCTTATGGCTTGCGATGTGGGAGGCAAAGAAACCCAGAGTGCTTGCAAATCTTCAGGACAGGGAGTCGAAAGCATCCTCACAGAGACCAAAAGAGCAGAAAGAGCCTGGCGAGGACTTCCAAAAGATCCTGGCTTGTGCGAGTGTGTGTGTGTGTGTGATGCGAAACCAACTTGCTCAAGAACCCCCCCATTCAGTCGCGGATAGCTCTGAAGTAAAGCAAGGCACTTCAGGCTTCGTGTGCTCTTCCGAGGCTCAACTGAGCCTTTGCTTCCCCTAACTTCTCCCCATCCGGCCGCGGAGGACCGTGCCGAAGAGCCGGCCGGGGAGCCCTCCAAGGCCGGTGACGAGGCCTTCGTCTGCAGCTGAAAGAAATAGATTGAGCTCTCCAGATCTCGGAAAGCTCTGCGATCTTGCTTGGGGCTTGCTGGGAAGGGCCTTTGCGCGTGCTGACCCACCTAAGTAAGCGCAGAGGTGGCTGTGGCGGATGCGTGAGATAAGACGTTTCACTTGAGTCATGAATGGTTGTTAAAATTCCTGAGGGTGGGGCTTTCGCTGGGCTTTGCGGTACGAGAATCGAAGCTTGAGCTCCGGAAGACTGGGAGGATTCCTCCGAGGATAGTGCAGACGGCGCAGACCTCGTGGAGACCGAGGAGATTAGCCCAGTTTGGCTTGAGGGGCATTTGGGGACGTGAGGCAACGGCAGAACTACTTCACGTGTTTAGCAGGCGTTTGTTTGTTGCCTTGCCGGAACTAGGGATTCCTGGGCGCTTTTTGGCTTGACGAGGCTTCGGGGGTGTTGAGGCTTGCCATTTTGGGGCGTTAGGGTTTCATGCAAAATCCTGTCCAGTTGCTGTCTTGTCGCATTTGCGCACAAGACAGAAATACAGAAGACGCACGCGAATTTGAGGAGCACGCTTCGCAAACAATACAGTACCATTTCAATATGCATTGATGGTTAGCCAGAGGCCAGAGACCATGCCCGGCCAGTGCAGCTTCTTGCCAGGGATTGCCTGCAAGTGCATCAGTTGCTCCTTGAAAGGAAAACTCGCCTCCCAGCAAGAAGGCATCACGGAAAGGCGGCTCCAAAGAAAGGGCCAGCCAACACCAGAAGCATTCGAAGTCTGCATCTGTCAAGAAGACCTTTGGCAGCACAGGCTTTGCCGGTTGGCTCTCGCTTTGCGATAATCTAAAGTGGCAGGAACTGATAAGAGCTTGCAGCCCAGGCACAAGAAGGGCGGGTTCCACGTCTATGTCGAGGCCTGGGCGTGCACGTCACCCAAAAAAGGGGAACACATCGACATGACGTGGGGCACCCCTTTCCACGAATCGAGTTCATTGCAATTCGGGCTCCGTGGTGCACCTGGGGAAGGCCATGTGCTTGACCCTGAGGCCGACGGTGTGCTCCTGGAACAAGGAAGTCGCGCGAAAGAGAACCATGAGGCATAGACCGTAGAGACGAGCGGAGACCAGACGACGGCTCGAAATCCGTGTCTTGGTTATGGGGTAAGAGGTCCTAGCTTGGCATCGCTTCCCGAATTTCCGAATATCTCTCCGAATGTTGCAAGAAGGCCGAGCGCCAATAGCCGGGGGGGGGGGGCAGGTTGGCCAAGAAATTGGGATACCACCGAGTCGGATCGAGCAGAAGACTGACGTGATGCATGGTGCATTGCAGACCTTTGAAGACTTGCGTGCTGCTGTCCAGTTGCCAGCTTGAGCTGCTGAGCATGTAAACGTATCCAGCATGAAGTGCAGCGCGAAGAGCAACGTGCATATGTTTGTTTCTTGTAGCAGTTTGTTAGCCAGACACTCTTCAACGAATTTAGGGGCTGCTGGAGTTCCATGGTATTTGAAACAGCAATGCCATGGATGCTGCCGTGGATGAGGTGTGGGCCTCAGACGAAAATCGATTCAGAACGCTTCGGGACATTTCTGCAGGTTGCAAACATGCAGCAGACTTAAGCCTTGCCACGGTTGCTCAGCGAAACAGTTCCAAACCTCACCCTCAAAGTCGTGTTGTGCCCGCTGCAGATCCTGGCGACGTTGCAGAAGGAGCTGCCCGTAGCAATTGAGGGTTTGTTCGCAGAGAGCTCTGAGAGGCGGCATTTTGGTTTGAATTGTGGGGCCAAATGTGGCAGTCCCTCCGAAAGCTCTGTTGCCCCATCCTGCAAAGCAGGAGTCTTTCTTCTGGAGGGCCAAGCAGGCAGGGGCTGTGGGCAGCTTCGATGCCGAAGATCCAGCCGTCGGAGGGATGCATTCATGTGAGCCCGTCGTGCACAAAGGAAGCTGCGTTACCTCTGTTCAGCCTCCGAGCCCACATCTTGCTGGATATTGAGAGGCAAGTCAGCCGCAGTAAAGACAAGCCTGTTTGTCAAAAGTCGGTTGTGAAGGCCACGAAGGAGGAGATCCTGAAGCCGGCGAACCGACAGGAGGCGTCACAGGGGTGCAGGGAGTTCAGGTGAGCATTTCAGGGTCTTGAATTTAGGATTATGGGGTTAGTGTTCCAGGGTTTGCGAAGTCGTTTCTACGAGGCCCTATGTCGAAGTGGTAGGCTTAGAGGTGCAGGATTTGGGATTCAGCATTTTAGGGCTTAGGGTTGCAACGTTTAGGGTTTGCCGAAACACCAGGCATACGAGAGCCCTGCCCCAATGTCTTTGAAGAAGTTTTCTAAGCATGTCAGGACAGATCAAGACTGGTACGGGTCGCAACTCGAACGTGCTCAGCTGCAAGTCCCGCTAGGCTACGAGGGACCCTTTCCTACTAGGAAGCCAAAAGCTCCGAGCAAGAGATCCTCCACACGACTTATTGGGTAGCTTCAGGCAGAGGACAGCCGGCCGGGGGCCAAGTCCGTGATTTGGGGATATTGGGGGTTTAGCGATAAGCTTTCATTCCAAGGCGGCTCAGATTCAGTGTTGAAGGTCGACAAGGTGAATCGAAGCATACTCGGCCAGGAGAGGAGTAGGCACTCCAAAACAGGTGAGAAAAGTTGTAAGTGTCCTCCGGTAGTTCCCTTACTGTATAACTGAAACACTACTCCTGAGAGACGGTTCAGGATATGGCAGGGCCGCGGCAATGCCAAGGCCTGCCCTCTCTGCTATGGTTGGCTTGGCTCCGTTTTTTCTCAACATAGTTTCAATGGTGTTGGTATAGTTGTCATAGATCATAGGGCTCCACATGTTTCTTGCTGAGGGTCCTTTCAGGGATTACAGGGTCTTATCGGATTGTAGCATCTTCGTCCCTAACCCGAAAGGCCCCAAACCCCACCCGGCAGGTCTCCCAGGATGCGGTCGCCAAAGCTTTTGCGGCCAGCGGCTGGAAGGACCAAGTGAAGGCGACTATGTGTTCCTTTGCATTTGCGAGATTTGGGTCTCGGGTTAGGGTACTGTATTGATTAGCCACGGTTTCAGCGATTTTGGATTCGCGTCTTCCTCATAAGTAGGCGGCGTTGTATGTTTATAGCGCTTCTCATGTTCGGATTCCGGAGTTTGAAGGGATTTGGGTTAAGGGCTTATCAGGGGAGAAGTTGAGACTGTGAGCTGGTCAGCTGAACAGGTCGGGGATGCGCGTCATGATGAAAGGGCATCGGGCTGATGCCGGTAAGCTCCACATTCATTGTATGACATACATAGAGTCGACGACACCATCATTCTCTCCGTGAGCATGACCGCACCCCCCCTTCCACGGCGGCCCCCGCAATCGAGTCCTAAGATGATTGGTGGATTTTCGAGCCTTACAGGCACGGTCCCCAACAACCCTGCGTTTGAGGCCTTTGCCTACCACCGTTTGAGGGCGATGCGTTTCCGAGAAGGCGAGCACTTCAGCAGGGTTTGGGTTTCGGGTCTTGGAGAAGCGGAGTGCAATGCTGTCCAGAGGCCAGATCGTGCCAGGTTAATGACACTTGCACGCGGCATTGCTCACCTGTTCAAGAGAGGATGCGCCGGCTGCCTGTGATGCCCTAAACTCAGTCAGAAAGGCGAGATGGAAGAGCCCACGCCAACAGATTCCGTCTGGATCTCAGAGCTGACCTGGACATCGCAGCCAATCTCATGCCATGCAAGTTTCCCTTTCTTGGGCCGTGGCCAGCGCCTTGTGTCGCTGTTGCTTCAAGATAAGCTTCAGAGGCTTTCTGGCTTGAAGCCGCCGCCCAACTCCTGCATGTAGCTTCCGGCTTGCATTCCGTGGCCAGCTCATACCGCCCGGGCCCAAAGGCCTCAAAGGCCTCAAAGGCGTGGTGGGCCTGCTGCATTTTTTCTTGTTCCGCAGCTTGGCTCTGACACAGGCATCGCGAGGGCGTGCAAGTGTCCAGGGCTGCTTCAAAAATGCAAAGGGAAGGGCACCTGAGGACGTAGGATCTTTAGGATGTCACAGCATGCAGACCGAGGTTAAGGCGAGATGCAACCCAGGCCAGGCATACTCTTCTCGGGACCTCGCTCAGCCTCGCAGTAGAGACCGCAGCGGGCATGGCGGAGTCCAGCGAGGAGGCCTCTCCAAGTTGCTCTCTTGAAGTAGAGAGGCTTGAAGCCCCAACATACGCAGTAAACCAATGACATGTTTCAGTCAATGTCAGGGACCGTCGTAGTTTTATGTGGAGATTTGAGCTTCGGGTCAAGAGCCTGGAAGACCCCAGCCGTCGAAGCCTCCCAGGAGGAGCAGCCGGATTCATCTGTCCCAACCCAACCAGCTGGTGATGTGCCTTGGGCACCGATTAAACTGCACCGTGACCTTTTTGCGGAAGCCGGAGCCAGAGGCCAGAGGTCCATCTCCCTGCAAGGTCGAGACTCGAACCGCTCAGCGAATCGAACAAGATCCGCAGTTCACCTTCCCGAAGATGGTGGTGCTTTGGCTGAGATGTCGCTGAGGTTTACACGTGCTGTAAAGATTTGAAAGTAAAGTAGAGGCGTTTGAGCGGTCGTTTGTCCAGCTCTTGTTCCACTCGGCATGCCGTGTTCTGACGCACGGATTTTGGCGACCGTTTGTTTGCATCCAACACAACATGCCTTTAAGACATGTCGTGCTTGCAGTAAGTTGCACAAGTGTGGAAACCACCTTTTCGTCCTGAGCGCTTCAAACTCAAACTTCCTTCCGGCTTTGGCATCTGCCAAGTTCAACGGCGCTGTCGCTGGGTTGATGTACATGCCACCTGGCGAAGACGGGTCCGACACAGGGTTTGTGGAGTCTTCTTCGAAATAGCAACCTGTGCAATGGGAACCCTGTGTCCGGCAACCTGAGTTGGAATCGGCAAGCTTCGTTGCGGGATCCATTGGCGTTGGCGGGGGATTCTCTGGTGCTTGAGGTGGTGTGACCTCCTCGGCCGCCCTGTCTACCCCCTCGCTGCCTATGTGGCGCTTCTGTGCCTCGGCTTGAGACCCAGGAAAGGCGAGGACATTCAAAATGAGGCGGTGGTGAGCTTTTCCTGAAGGGTCTTGTACCCGGAGCTGAGGATTTCCCCACTCCGCCTGGGATGGACCAAGAGGATGCGCTACGAGGCAGCTGTGGGCTGCGCCCTAATCCCACCATCAAAATTGCGTTCCAGCCTAGGACGGGTCTTAGGGGGGAAAAAGGGTGAGGCAGGCAAGCTGGGCACCTGCACCGCAGTCTCCAGGTGCGGTCCATGATCTCCATCTACTTCTTTGCCTCCCGGCAGTGAACCCACAATCCAATATACTGCGAGCCCTAGCTTTTTTTAGGGGCCTCGGGAGACTCAGACGTGCGCGCTCCCCGACCACCGGACTAGCGTGCAGTGGCACAACAAAGGCTAAAGAGTAAGAAATGTCACAAGGATCGCAGCCCTCATGGACTCGGCCATGCTGAAGCTTATTATGAGACAGTCAAGACGCTCGAGCCGAGGTGCTGAGTGCCGGAGTTCTGCCCGTTTGGTGCCTGAAGCGCGGTGGGCAGGCGCTGCCCAGGGACCGATTCCAGAAGCCGGATTCAGAAATTTGAGGGTTTGAGGCGTGAGTTCGTCCGAGTCTAGGCGTTAGGTTCCCGTATCAGGATTTTAGGGCTTCCGAAATCGTGTCCTTCCTTCCATCCTGATCGGATGTGCGCACCGACTTTCCAACCCTGGCCATTACGGCAGAAAGGTGGGCCGCGCGATCTTTGGACACCAGACTTGATTAGGGGGTGCAGTTGGGTTCAGGGCCTTTGTCCTCGATGTGACGCGATGCTGACCTGTTCTTTCGGACGAGCTTAGATATTCCAAGGCTTCCACCACCGCCGTTTGCAGTCTTATCAGGCGTTCTTGTTAATTCAGGGTAGGTCCAATTTGAGCGGGCTGATGAATGTGCAGTCGCTTCTGGAAAAGATTTTTCGGGTTGGAAAACATGGCGACCAACGCAAATCGATGGTTTCGGCACCGTCCAAGACGACGAATCTTCAGCCTTCAGCCCAGGACTTTATGTGGGATGGTACATGCTGATGGACGACGCGCCACTGCGAGGCGCAGCAAAATTCACGGACAGAACAAAGTGAACAAAGCATATATAGACCCTAAATAGTCGGATACCGATGATGATCCCTGAATACTTGAGAGCAGCAAGAAGATCGGAAAGAGCCGTCCCTCAGGCGGCCGCTTCCTCCCGTCCCTACGGAAGCGCTTGTTCTGGAAACACTTTGCAGACGCTTTTCTTTGTTTAGATTCTGCCACATCGCTTGCACAAGTTTACCTGGGTGTGTCTGTGCAGTGGTCGAACACATCGTTTTAGCAGTTCAGCTGTTAGAGGACACCGGAAGCCATGTTCGAACATTTTCTGTTCTAGAGCGACCAACTGGTCGATTGAGAGCAGAGCTCATAGTTCGGCGCAGTTTCGGGTGCAGTCAGGAATCACGCTGAAGGCAGTTCAAGGTGTGCAAGCTTTCTTCTCGACTAATTAGACTTAGGCCACCTGCGTAGTCAAACGGGATGAGTTCTTTCATCGATCGACTGCAAGACAAATCGCAAGCATGCATCGGGGTAGAGCCCAAGCATGGGGCAAACATGGCATTTGTTTCAAGGCGTATTTTCCGATGTCCTTGACGCGCACGGCCAAGCTTGACCCGACACTGGGAAGTATTCAGTCGGCGCTGGGATCAGGAAGTTTCAGACGCTATTGCAGCGTGGCTGGGTGTAGCTGTGACTCTGTTGTTTTGCATAACAATCAATGCCTCCCCCCGACCAACCAAAGTTGTTTTCCTTGGTGCTGGTCTTGCATGTGTTGATGTCTGGCACTGTGCCCTCCAAAGCTCTGGAAAACCTTGCCACATGCTGAGGAAGCGCAACTACATTTTCGGTTACCATCCGCATGGGGCGACGCAGCTGCCGTCAAGTCATCAGTGTGTGCTGAGCTTTTTTTGTGGGGGCTCCTGCCAGCCGCTAACCGCTGAAATAAACGTCGAAATCGACTCATGTCGGGTCCAATACAAATTAAAACAAAAACAAACGGGGGCTTGCAGCTCATGGCGAGAGCTGCGCCGAGAGCCCAAGAACCGGGGTCTACTAATCTCAAGCTTTTGGGGCTCAGTACCTCTCCGAGCCAGAGATTCGAGGTGATCAGCATGGGGGCCTTGTGCAACTTCGCCACGGAGGCCTTGCCACGGACCAGCCCCTGCAAACCCCCCAAAAACAAATAGAAGCAAGAACACCGCAAAAGATATCACTTGTTGCAGGAACCCGCGCAGCAACCCTTATAGCACCCTTCGGCATTCCCGAAAAGCCCGGGCCCCAAACCAAGCGCTCCGAGAGGCGACGGACTTCTCGGCGCTCTTCCCGGGGATCGACCTCCGACTCCTCACGCTGGGCTTGAACTTCAGGAGAAGCTCAGGAGTTTGTTTAGGGCTTGGGGTGTTAAGTGCTATCGGTTTAAGGTAGCGGCTTTTGGGTTTAGGATGACTTGTGAGAGCGAAGGCTTCCTGCAGGATGGGTCTCGGGGCTTCTTCAAATGGAGAGGGGTTCGAACTCAGCACTTCGCTACCGAACGCATCGCTTTGTACAGCGGATCTTGGCTGGCTGTGAGGAGTCAGGAGCTAGCACGCAGTGTCTTTCTGTTTTTCTAGAGAAACCTCGCGAATCCACATGCTTTCTCAGAATATGTGTCACAGATGTTCAGAGCGTCAAGAAGGCACCTAAACCTGCAGGATACCAGTGTTCCGGGAATACCTCTTGGGCATGGGGGTGCCTTGACTGCTCCCTGTCATGTGGAGGTTTGTTTTATCGGTTCGGTATCAGGAGCCTTCACGGCTGCCAAGGTTTAGGGGCTTGAGGGGTTTGGAGTTTCATGACTTGCAAAGATGCAGGTGGCTTCTCAAGGGAAGAGGTCCGCACGCCATGTTAGCCTTCGGCCAGGTGAATGACGTGAGCCGAAAATCCATCGAAGGCGGACCACCGGAGTCACATGAGAGTTGTTGTCCACTTCTCTCATCATTGCAGATCTTTTCGCGCAGCGACTCTCCACGACCTTTCCGTTCCGGAGGCAACCTGGCGCGCGGGCCGGGTGCATCAGTGATGATCGTCATAGGAGGCCCTCTGCCCATGTTTTAGGCTCTGCTCTTCACTCAGCAGTTGGGCCATTTGGGGGGGGGTCCAGGTCTCGGCTGGTGTGTCCCTCACAGGTGCTCGCGAGTCTCTCGAGACGGCGCCGGGCACCAACAAGCTGATCCTGGGCAACCGGAAGGCTCTTTTGGGGGCGTCTGCTCCGGGATCTCTCCTGGGCTTTTTTGCCTTTGACTTCTGGTCAACCAGGGCTTCGTGAAGCTGGCGCTGCAGAAGGGGGCCTCGCTTGTTCCGGCCGGGGGCTTACATGGGAGTTTCCAAAAAAATTCGGGGTACCTTATTTTGGGGTCCTTATAATAAGGATCCGATTAAAAGGGGTACTATATTAGGGTCCCCTATTTTCGGAAACCCCCACATTGGTTCTCGCTTAGACGAAGCTTTGGGTTGCGAAATCTGGGGGTATTGGGGGAAGGCTGAGGCTGTCGTAGGCTTTACGGATGTTGGGTCCTGTCGTCGGTGGGGTGATCAGGTCCACATCTTGTTGTCGGAAGACAACTGGCAGGCTAGTGCTTGGACCTTCGGGGTTTTGGTTCTGATTGGCCTGGTGTTCTGACATTCCTGATGCACACACTTATCACTTAGCACACTCTCAAGGTCTACTCCTTTGGTGAAACGGACCTTTTTGGCGTCTATGCCTCCAGCCGGTTTCGCAGGCACGTCGGAGGGAAGCAGGGCTGTCGCAACAGAAACTCTGTAGACCAACAAATCTGCTTAAGTCCTGAAAAGTTCAGTTTCCAATTGATTCTAAATGCGCTGCATAAACGCCTCATAGACCCTAATGCACCACAATGCACCCCTTACAATAAACCCGTACGGGGCCCCTTCAAGATGTCGGTGGGAGCTTGAGGAAAGAGGCGCAGGAAGAGCTCGAAGCCCTGGCAGCTCCCGAACTCCAGACCGAAAGCGTGCGAAGTGCGAGTGGCAGCCTAGATTGTAGATGGCGAATATCACGTTGCGGAGGGCTTGGAGTTGTTACAGAGTTCTTAACGCAGCTGTAGAAGGTTGTTGGGCTCAGGCTTTGGGATTTTGGGGCTTCGGAGTTCCATGTGGTAGGGTTTCAAGGGTTCAAGGGATCGGATGCTTCGCCAGACCCGACCAGGCTCCAGCTGAGGCTGCAGAAGGAGTTAGGTCGGGCACCCAAACTGCTGTGAAGTCCTGGACGACTAAAGCTGATCTTAAGCCAGCAAAGAAGGAATCCAGACTATTTGCAATAGATACTCTCTATGATATCGTCAAGAGTATTGCATTCATTAACAAGAGCGCAGTTGACCTTCGGAGAAGTCCAAAAGGGCTGGTGGCATTCCATGGCCACATCGGACGCAATCAACCGTGAACCGTAAAGCCCTTCTCAACTCTGAACGACTCCAAAGCGCATAAACCTGAAACTCGAAGACACAAGAACCCTGCAAGCCTTGAGTCCGAGATTGGGGTTTGGAAGCGGAGCGTTTAGGGTCGAGGAGTGTACTTCAACTTTGATGGTTGAGTATTATGAAGGGTTAGGGCGCTGTCCGGCATATGTGAAGCAACAACAATCATCACCGCAGCCGACGGCGGAGCTTTCGAATTGCATTTGCATGCCGCGTTCGCCGTGAACAGTTTCGGTTTTGTCGACACAATCTCGGGGATTCTCGGGTCAAGCCAAGACAAGATGGGTCCGATGGGTTAGGGCCCTGGTCCTGGAACTTGAGCCTGACCGGATTCCTGGCGTTGTTTCCCTCGAGAATCGGATTCCCCTGGGTGCTCACTGCTCAATTCGGGTTGGATCTGGAATCCACGGCCATAGTCTTCAAACAGACAAGTTGAATGTTAATCAGGATGATCATGATGGTGATGGTGATAGTGAGCAGATTTGCAGGCTTTTATGGAGAAACTAGGTTGTGAGATACGATCAAAAACAACAATCATCATAGCAACAGCACATGTCAAGCCTCAAGGCAAGGCCAGACCGATTATGCAACTGCCCCACGCTCCCAGGCTTCGCCATCCCATTTTTCTTCGGGCGTGCCCTGACAGGCTCGCCCGGCAGTGATAGCTCAGACTCAGGGCTCAGGGTTGGCGTTGCTGTATCAAGCTTGTTAGGCTGTTAACAGCCGGTGTGACTGACATCTAGGAGATTTTCAAGTGCCAACTCGCAAGCCCTGAATTGGTGCTCGCGGAGGTGGGGTGCTCCACCGCGTCTTCGGCATGAACAGAGGCGTCATGCCCTTGCGCATGCCAGCTCTGGGCCCAGTCTGACAGCACTTCCGCTGGCAGCGTCCGACAGTTCTGAATAATTGATCCCTGATGCATAGTGTCCTGTCTCAAGCAGACCCGTCCAATGCCTCCCGGACCCCAAATTCCAACGAACTGGGAAGTGAAAGAAGGCCAAGCCTTCACCCACTTGCTTGGGCAACAAATCAGGAGCTTCTTTGCGAGGAACCGAGAGTCATCGAGATTCAATTTCAGCGGGACGGACAAAGCAAGTTTGTCGGAATGGGGGGGATGTCGGGGCGCAGGCTGTCGAACGGTAGAACAACGAACGTTGCAGCATCATAACACGAGGGTTTCGTGCACGGGCATGTCTAACGTGTGCAAGCTATCGAGCATGATCAAGTCGAAGGTAAAAAACCCGCGGAGGGGTTTGAAGGATTTCAAGAAATCCTTGAGCCCCATGTCACCTGGAAGTTTTCCAAAAATCCTTCAGCCCCACCCCACCCGGTGAGCTTCGAAATGCTTCGGCGCTACCCCAGTGGGCCCTGAAGGATCTCACGCAGTTGGTGGGCATGTCAATGTCCATACTTTGCGTCATGGTCTTCCCAGATCCGGCATGGCTTGTGCCGTTTCTCGTGGGTCGTTGACTTCTCGTGGCCGCTCGCCCCGTCATAGTTAAGAGGAAACAGAGACGGAGACTCGCTCGGGCAGCCACGGGGGCAACGTGAGCCAAGTTCATGAACAAATCTTGAGAGGAGCAGAGAAGATCCATGATGGGTGTGACAGCAGCTCCGTCAGTCGGCGTGGCTTCGGAAAAGTGCCGCAATTCCTGCTGAAAAGCTGAGATCAGGTTCAGTCCGTGGTCGGCAAGCCCATTCACGTGGATGCTCCGGTCCCCAAGCCGACTCAGGCGTTCAGGGTTGGGGGTTGATGTGTTTTCGATGTTGCCAGATTGCAGGGGCCATTGAAGCTGTGTATTGGATAGGGATTTGGATACATGCTCACGAGCCCTAGGCATCAAGGGGCCATCCGCAGCAAGAGTTTTAATCGTCGATGAAGCATGGCGCGAACCGATCGTTCTTCAATCCCCGTTTTTTTGTGGATCGAAGTCGATGAAGCGGAGGAGCCCTCCAAACCCAAGGAACAAGCCCTTGCCGATGCCAGGAACAAATAGATGAGCGGCTTATCCGAATTCAGATTGTTTTTCCAAGGAGGGGGCGAGCATGACCTGAGAGCAACGGACTGCCGTTTCGAGCTTGGCGTCTGGGAGACTCGTTGAAGCAACTGCTCCAACTCCGAAGACCCGACTTCATTCACGCCCCTAAACCCCGAACCTAAAAACCCTCGGCTCGGCCCCAGGCTCGAAGCCTCAAAAAAGCGACCTGCAGCTTCGCACCCTGTGCAGGAAGCCTTAAAAGAACCCTGAAAGCACTAGACCAAGATCCCAAAACCCGAAGCCCAGGCTTCATGCTCGTTATGTTGCCGGACTCCAAGAGGCCGGGTGTGCGGATCTTGCTTTGACTTTTCCACCGCTTTCGCTCGTCCATTACATTCTTACCAATTCCCTCCGGTCCCTGTATGACCCCAGACCCCCAACCCCGGATAGAGTCATAGAAGTCTGAGCAATAAATTCCTCAGGGCGGGCTCCTTCTCATAATGATAGCGTTATGTGTGTGCGCATAAATAAATAAGTACATATCTATATCTATATCTATATATATATATATATAAATGAATCAGAATATATATATATATATATATAAAATATTTATATATATATATATAATATAATATATATATATATATATATCTCTCTCTCTCTCTCTGTCTGTCTCTCTTTCTCCCTCTCTCTCTCTCTATATATATATATGTATATGTATTTGTTTATTTAT
>CAJNDV010001025.1:76897-101973 GCA_905221635.1 Symbiodinium sp. CCMP2456
ATATAATATTATATATATAATATATATATTATGTGTGTGTGGGTGTGCATAAGCCCTCTTATCCTGATTCTGCAGTTGCGGGGTTGAGGAAGTGGTCGGTGCAGGGCAAGGAGGCAAATGTGAGTTTTGCCCATACACTTTCTTGGAATTAGGGACACCGCATCTGAAGAACCTCGGGATGAGAGTGGGTCGCCGACTTTCTGAAACTCCCAGATCTACGACGACTGGAAGGAGAACTTCTTCCGAGAGCGAAGCCGGGTCCTGGATCGAGCCTGCAGCTGCGATTCGCGAGGGGAGGGAGAGAGGTTGAACACAATCCCATCCCAGCAGGGGCTGATAGAAGCCATGGGTGCTTCTGAAGATATATAAGGGACCTTTAGCACTCGATCAGTCTTGATCCAATCCATGGGCCGCCAATGGCCCAAAACATTTTTCCCACAACTCGGTTGTGGAAAACGCCCGGTCGAGAGACCCTCAAACCCCGGGGTCAAATCCGACCTAAGACCTTGAACCTCTAAAGACACTTGAACTAAATTTGTGAACATGTGAAACCGTCGAACTCGCCGAACCCACGCAAGCTGGACCGGCAGCCTGCAATGGAATCGACAGCCACGGTCGAACTGAGGACAGGGCGAGCGCTCCAAGGACGGAGCCTGGTGTAGGGTCCAAGTCCAACAGGTGGTTTAGGGTTCCATGGTTTTTTGTGGACTCGCAAGTCTTCGGTAGATCGGTGGGACTTAGGTTGAGGGATCCAAGGCACAGCCCTTCAACACTGTCCAGGAGGTCTTGCGACAAGGGAGCTTCCACATGGATAAGATCGAAAGCATGGTGATCAACTGATGCCCGGGTTGAGTGCCTCTGGACTAAAGAGTATCGGTAGTTTGTGGCTTCGAGGTTCTTTCGTGCCAGGGCTCAAAGAGCGAGACGGTCGCATCCTGCCATTCTCTTCGATCTGGCCCATCGTGGAGCCGCAGCCGCTCTTGAAGTTGATGCGGTTCAGCACATGAATAGGGAGCACCTGTCCTGCGACCTGAATCCGTAAGCATTCGAGTGCATTGAGCATGCATAACAAGGCCATACCTCCATGACTGGCGATCCTGTTGATAATAGAGGCTTAACGATTAAGTTTTAAGGGCACCGGGCACGGCTCGGCATCAGCAAATGGCTGACTGTCACCTGCTTGGGCCAGCATCGATCGCGGACTCTTGCGTGGACAAAAGCACTTCGCACCTACAGCTCCCAAACATCTGTGTTTAGCGTTTGGGTCAATGACCTTTGGTGGAGTTGGCAAGCACAAGCACCCCGAAACCCATTGACCAGACTCCCCGAATTCTGCAAGGCGATTGCCTTTGCACGCAGGACAGGGGTGATAAAGTTCGCAAGCAGCACTGTCCTGGCATTTCCTTTCATTTCCTTTCGAAGAGACCAAACTCATTTTCAGAAGCGTTTTGGCACCTGGCTTTGTGAGAGAGGACCTGGGCAGACGTACTGACTTCCAGGCTCAACGGCTTGGCAAAGGCCAGCCTGGATTGGACCTTTTTTTGTTCTTCGCTGGGTTTAGTAGGGCTCCTTGAGGAACGGAATTGCGTCTCGCGGCTGTCGGTGCAGCGCTGGGCAGTACAAGAGATCTTTTGATGTTTGTTTTTCGTAAAACGTCTGAGTTGGCGCGGCTTTGTCAGGATCAGCGCCAGGCTTTCCTCCGGCGCCGCCAGAGCATCAACGCCTCGCCCAGGCGCACAAGCAAACTCCAATGGAATACCAGATCGGACAGGTCACACACTGGAAGAGCACCCCACCCTTCGAAGATCACACTTGAACTTGAGGTGCTGGAGGATCAACGTGGATTTGTTGGAAGTGGCCAAACTGGGTTGCCGTGTTTTGCGAGGTCCACCAGTCGGGCATGTTCGACTTCACCCCGGTCCGGACCCTGAAGTCGCAGGGAGCGGACCCATCGGACCCGACGTGTCACCTTCAATGCCCAACCCGTAAATCCGCAGCACGTCGATTCTGGGCAAGTACCCGTTCCAGAGATGTCGGGTTCAAGCCAAGTCCAAGCACGATCCTCGAGGTCAGCCAGCGTAGGCGGCCGGCGTGACGACGAAGAGGCTCTTTGGTTGTCAGTTGCAGTGTCTAGTTCTTCGTGTCACATGGTGTCAAACGTGCCTGCCCGGCAACCTCGACGTCTCCTGAATCCAGAATCCACAACCCTCGCCACGACCTTGTGGCCTGCATGGCATCCTTCCGCTGCAGGTGAGCACCCGCCACATTGTGGACTTGGCGGCCCTGTACAAGCTGAGCCCTTTCCGGATTTTGGAAGAGTTAGTCAGTGAACCCTAGAAGCCGACTTCTTCCTGTCCAAGCAATCCACCTTGCACATCTTGCAACCATGGTATAGTATAGCACCTACTTGCATGGGAGAATGTGGCTTCGAGGGTTTGGGCATTCGCGTTGGACGTGGCTATCGAGTCGAGAAGCCTCCAAGTCGAACCCCATCTACCCTAGATATCTGTATGTCCCTGTGCCCTATAAGCCTCAAAACTCAAGTCTTGCGTGTCTGAAATATTGAAGAGACGAAGCGCGGCCCAGCTCAGGATCACACGCGATCTCAGGTGGAGCTCTTCTACTGTGAGGGTCAGCGGATTGTGGCGTAGAGTTTTTGGGCTTTGATGTTTGCCATTTGAGGATGATTAGAGTGGACACGAACTAGCTCGCCGAATGTCCCCCATGCGATGCGGGTATAATTCCTGTGCATGACCAGCCGGATTGAAGCACATCGCTTCAGTGCAGTGTCTACAGATACCCGAAAGGACGGCAGTGCTGCTCGTAAGCTCCTGTGTTTCGCTTCGTCTCCCAGGACCTTCAGCCATGCCTCTCGCCTGCCGAAGCGCAGCGCCCCCGGGCACGATCGTTTCAAAGTCACTCTCCGTGTCAAACAGCTTGGATGCTCCTCTGCTTGAAGGTGCAGAGGGCACGGCGCTAGGCGCTGTGTGCTTGCTGTTGCGATGTGGGCGCGTGACACGGCCGGGAACTTGCTGACTAAAACACCGAAGAGTCGAAAGCGCACCACAGCTGCAGCCCAACAAAAGACTGAAGTCAGCCGCGAGCCTTGAGAGTAAGAGCCTTTCAACTCCCCAGCTTCTTGTGGCGGCAGGCGTGCAGCTGAGGTGGGAGCTTGGGTTTGCAGGGATTGAGAACTCGAGAATCCCTCAAGTTCAGGGTCTACTTTGAAGGCCCGACTCCGAAGATCTGAATTGCCGATGCCTTGGTCAAGGAGCTTCAGAGTTGTTTGCTGCCCTCTTCTCCACCCTGGCTCATCATGCTCGAAGTCCATCTGGATTGCCTTTGAATTAACTAGACTGCACAGAGTCAGTCTACAGTTTTGTGCATGGCAGTGGTTCAAACCGTGGGCCTATAAACCGTATAAACACATACCACGCAAGACGCTGAATAATAGCAATCCTACATGAAACCACATAAACGTGCTCTGCCCCGAAACTATCAAGCCCTTCAGAGCCCTGCTCACAGCAAGCCCAAAACAGCGCATCATCCCTTGACAGTGTGCCCACACTCGACGCGCTGCGGCTCCGCTTTGCTGAGCTGGCCCCTGGCCACGCGCACCTCGGGGCTCCAGCCTCGGGTGCCGAGGAGTCTTCCGTCTTCCTCAGGGTTTCAACCTTTCGGGCCTTGCCGGCTTGAGTCTAAGTTGGGGTCGGGGTGTTTTTATGCGAGGCAGGGAGTGCCACAGGGGTCTTGGCAGCGGATCTCAGGCCATGAGTCAAGCCTATGACCTCCCAAATCAACAGACCGTCCACGACCCCCTTGTTGCCGACCAGGTCCCAGATCCTGCTGACAGCGCCGCCGGGCACTCAGAGCATCGTGCTGGCCGGTTTTCTGGGTTTCGGGGGATGTCAGTAATTGCTTATCCGGAGTTTTCAAGACCCTGAAGACCCTGTGTGCCCTGAGCGCCTTTGACTCCTGGTTCTGACCATAGACTCTCTAGACTCTAGACACTTCGAAAGGCCATGGAGACGAGAGTCCACAAAAAAGGGATCCTGTAAGACAGAACCCTAAACTCCAAAGATTCCGGAGCTTTCAGAGGCCACGGCCCGCCTGGAGCCGTCTCTGCGTGGCTTCAACCTCGAGGCAACCTGCACAGGGCCCAGAGAGCGCAATCCACCCTTGGATGTTTTGTGGATTCAAGGACACCGAAACATACTTCGTATGGGGCTTAGTGTATACTGATTCGAATGTGTGCATACATGAGTATCTACATGTCTTCTTTCAGTCCCTAACCAGGGGATTGTATACGAATACGGGGAGCAAGTATTGTTACAAAGCCACAGAGCTCATGGCACCCGTTAATTGAGGAATAAGCCTCAAACTGTGTAAGTGTAAGGCTGCTCATTCAGGTTCAAAGTATCAATTTACAATTTCTGAATCACGCGAATCTTGGGCTCTATGGGGGTTGTGGGGACATCGAACGATTTAGCCGTGATGCGCCCGGATCCTGAAGCCTTTAGCGTAGAGGAACGGGGTTGTAAAACAAAAAACTCAAGCTTAAACGCCCAGCCGTAAACCTAAAGCCTTGAGATGGGGCAGCCAGCGAAGGGAAGAGGGGCGATGAAAAGACCAAGCTGATGCCCTAAAGCTTCCAATCCCCTGAAGCCCTACCTACACCCGGAGGAGGCGGGGCCTCGCCTCGAAGCACGGCGCCGGCGCTTGGCCACGCAGCTTCTGGCCGGGCTGTCAGCGTTTTCCCAAAGCCTTATAAGAGGGGGTCCAGGGCCGTGTAGGGGTGGGGGCTCGAAGCGCATAGCGAAACGCACACATCAACACATATGTGTAGTTCTTGGGTTACGGCGTTGTGAAAGCTTTGCATTAGCCGCTGTGTTTTCCGGGCTTGTATTGCTCCTGAAGTCGAAGCAACATTGACGGAAACCGGTCTGTGATGTTTGGTGACGTGAAGAGCATGGAACCCTCCCCATCCACTTGGCATGCCGTCTGAGGGAACGGCCTACCCTGCGGAGCTCCAGGCGTGAGAATTGGAGATCGTGGGTTGTTTTGGGCCTCA
Source organism: Symbiodinium sp. CCMP2456 (assembly GCA_905221635.1). Classification (NCBI taxonomy): domain Eukaryota; class Dinophyceae; order Suessiales; family Symbiodiniaceae; genus Symbiodinium; species Symbiodinium sp. CCMP2456. The sequence continues at coordinate 81,969 of CAJNDV010001025.1, forward strand.
GGGAGTTTCACAGCCTCCCAGAGCTGTTCTTTCGATGGTTGCAAGAGTCCACAGTGATCAGTGGGCTTTCCGCGGCCTTCCGACCTATCATGTGACCGCTGGACTACTGCTCGGATGCCTCCTGGAGAAAGCCCTAGCGGTGCAGCCTGAAAGGCCAAAAAACCGACGGCCTAAAAGTGTAGTCCTCGCCTTTTCGACCACTAAATTCGATCTTGAAGTCAGTGGCCTTACGGAGACTCCCCCCAAATCAACCCCAAACCCGGGCAGATTTTCGCACGCTTCGGTGTTCCGCCCAGCATGCGTCGCGAGGTGCCGCTGGTGGTGGGTTCTGAGAAATTTAGGCATTTTAGGCCATGGCTGTTGCTCAGTTTGTCTTGCCCTTTCATGCGCAGAGGGCCCCTGTAGCATGCATGTCCAATCATGAGCAAGATTGCAAAACTCGTCGTAGCTCCACAGACACACGAGCGAAGGTCTGGAGTTCGATCATGGGAGCCTCCCGCGCCCTGTTTCACTTCGCAGGCTTTTTGCTGGTGCTCTTGTGGGGGAATGGCCAATGACACGCAAGACTCCGGCCAGGTCACCGAGTCGACAGGCACCGCAGCGCTGCAGGAACCGCGTAGCCGGCTTGGTCGGTGTTTGTGCAGACTTTCTGCAGCTTTTGCCGGAGACAAGCGGTTCCCGACACCAGGAAGCTGCGAAAGGCATCAACGAGCAGTGGCCTTGGGCACCAGCAACTACAGAGGGGTTTTGGGGCTGAGAACGCGCTCCCAGAGCTGTTGCACATGGGACACAGAGTCCTCGCAAGGTGGGAGTGGCTCACAGACGACGTGCTGCGACTCGACGTGTCGGAACACTGTCTGGTGCCTAGAGTAGCGGCGTCATGGCCGAGCCTTCGCAACTAACTATGTTTGCATTGAAGATGCGGAGAGATGTCAGTAGCTGCGAGGGGTCCATCCATGCACCAGCATCGATCAGGAAAGGGCTTATGGGAGGTAAGATGAGGTAGGAGTATTGGAGAAAGGAAGGCCGATCCTGCCAACAGAAATTGGACCAGAGCAGACAGGAAACGTCGGAAAGTGAGAAAGCGCCTCGCAATAAGTGTATATTTCGTCAAAAAAAGCATATGCATCGCATGTCTGCTTTGTTCCAAAAAGCTAACACTTGTATGCATCCCAGGAGAAGCCATACATCCCTCTGCGTGCCTGAGTCTCGCGAATGTCGCACGGTTCAGTAGTCAATAATAAGCTGGCTAGCTAGTCTAACAGAGATTGAGATTTTCGGTCTCGTCGTCGTCAAAGCCCCAGAGGCAGCAGGTCCTGCTGTCTAGTTTTTCCAGCTATCGAAGCTTCATCCTTATTCGAGACATGCTTGCTAAAGCGAAACATCTCCTCTGTAAGGATGAACAGATGGATGGATGGACTTATGGATGCATCCATACAGGTGTGGTGGTGTGCATGTGTGCATTTGCACATGCATGCAGTATGTATGCAGGTACATCATGCTTGCGTCCGTGCGTGCCTGCGTGCCTGCGTGCTTGCGTGTGCCTGCCTGCGTGCATGCGTGCGTGCGCGCTGCTGCGCGGGCGTGTCTGCGTGCCTGCGTGCTTGCGTGCCGGTGTGTTTGCGTGCCTGCGTGCGTGCAGGCAAGCGTGCGGGCGGGCGGGCGGGCGGGCGGGCTTGCGGGCGTGCGTGCATGCGTACACATGTGGATGGATGGATGGACGGACGCATGGATGGATGGATGGATGGATGGATGGATGGATGGATGGATGGATGGATGGATGTGTACATAGATGCATATGTGTGTGTATATATATATATATTTGTTTATTTGTTTTTTTGTTTTGTTTTATTCGTTTGTTTGTATGTGCTTGTGGGTAGTCGGTCGGTCGGTGGGCGGGCGGGCGGGCGGGTGGGTGGGTGGGTAGGTAGGTAGGTAGGTTGGTTATGTGGTAGGGGAGCAGGTAGGTCGGTAGGTAGAGAGTAAAGGAAATTTGAGAGGTAAGATAAGGGTAAGGTGGGTAGGTCCTGTGCCTGTGGGTAAAGTAGGCTCTTGTGCACGTAATTACGATATATGTGGGCCAAGGCGCCAACGACGTCTCCTATTTCCCTTTCGATGAGATCGCCGAGGCGCTCGTGCTGGCGCTTAGCGGCTTGGCTTTGCAGAGCGTGGAGCTGTCATGAAGTTCATTTACGAGGGTTTAGGTCCAAGTTGAGTGTTTAGGAGTGTCTAGGGCAGTTGCAGATTCGAGCTTGCCCGTTCCGAGTTCCATGTTGCGAGTGCTCAGCTCACACATTTGGGGTTCTTACGGCATTAAAGCAGAGGGGTACCACATCCCAGCAGCTTTTGACTCTTCAGATGGGACAGGCGGAGAGGAGTCGTAGGAGTCGTCCGAGACCTTGCATTCCGGAACGTCCCGTTTCTGGAATGCTAACCGATGCCTGTGAGGTAGAGACCCACAGATCTCATCCATGTGCGAAAGCGGGCGATGAGCCCAGCTGCTTTCGTGTATTGACAGACTCGCCCTGTGCTTGCGTATGGCCAGAGTGCGTGACAGTTCCTTACAAGCTGCGACCACAGAGTCATGGACGCGCTGTCTTTCTTGACAGCCAGTGCTTTTAGCTCAAAGTTGTTTGCTGCCTTACCAATCCCATCGCGCCACACAGTGCCGAATGTCGCGCTTGGCTTTCATCGTGCTCGCATACGCCGTGCTCTTCGTGAAGGCCGTCCGTCCTGCAGTCGATACCGACTCGACAGCAACTCGGCAAAGAAAAGCACAGAGGGAGTCGCCATCTTCTCGTCGGCTTCCAAACTTGAACATGCTAGGCCTTATTGCCATGCTACAGAAACAAAAAGGATCGATTGGAGAGTCAGGTTTTGGAAGGGGAGTCACGTCTAGTTACAGTATGGGGCCATGGGCCATGAGACGGCAGGAAGATTCTAGGTAGATTGGCCACCAGCATGTTCCCTTCCTGCACCACCCTTAATCCGACTAGACCCTCGATCGCAAGAAGCCAAGTTAAGTGTTGAACCCCGGAGGTAGTAGGCAACTATGGAAGTTGCTGCAGCGTCAACACGATAAGAAAGAAAGATGGCGTGAGAATCACGAGCGGCAACTGCTATACCGGCGACGACGGGCAGGACCGGGTGTGCCAGTTATGGGGGGGTCCATGATGGCAATCACATGAGGTCTTGCATCGAGCCAAATCTTCAGGTTGCCATTGCTGATCATTGCTGCCATGACTTCCCCGACCTGTCCAGGCCTGCCCCGATTTCGACGACACCGAGCAACGGACAGCGCACCTGACTGCTGGTGAGTCAGCCTGCTTTAAGAAAGGCGTTCCCATCCGTGACATGACGAAGGGCGTGTCGATAAACAAGTGTGTGATGCCCTGAGCTGCAGCGGTAGCTGCAGGTCCTACTCTTAGAAGTCGAGAGGCGACAGCGATCCGGAGAAAAAACAACGTGGGAGTTGCAGGCATGTCGCCACTTTACAGAGGAAGTCGGAGAGTCGGAGGCCACGAGACGGGTTGGCCAGTGTGTGACTTTACTCATCTAAGCGGGCTCCTTGCGCCAAAAGCTTTATTGGCTGAGTACCTTCGAGACTCATTGGAGGCCATGGTGCTCGGAGGCACCAAGGGCTCTTCTGCCTGTACTCTATTCAACTAGCTGGTTGGCCCAGAGGCTATAGCGGCCACACGACTCGATCCCTAAACAGTCCATTGCCGATCGAAAGCTTCGGCATGGACACGGGGCAAGTAAATTCGAAAGCCATTCTGCTAAGATGGAGGCCACCGCAACTACCAATCGCGTGGAACTCAAGCAGTGAGCTCCACATACTGGCCGGAAATCCGCTTGCACTCTTTGTTCCTTCTGTTGGCTTCTGCTGCTTTGATATCAGAAGCGGGAAGCTTGCGGAGTCTTCGGAGGCCCAGTTTGTCGCCCTGACAGCCCCACCCCATGAGGCTCCAGAAATGCAAAATGTACATGCATGCACCATTCGCCCGAGGTGACCTCTGCACCAGACTCCGCGGATGCGACTGCCGCGCACCTGGACATCTTGAGATGGCGCTTCTGCATCTGTTCTGCCGGAGTTTGGGCCTAGAGGCCTGCGGATTTGGAGCCCAGGGCAAGGTCTGAGTTTCAGGGAGGGTCGGGTCTTGTGAACCCCCAAGCCTGAAGCTCTAAGGCAGCAAAGCCCACAATCCTGCTTGCCAAATCCAAAGCCAGGCCAGAAAGGATGAACGCAAAGTCCTCTCCCCTTGTGCCCGCCACCCCTTGAGCTGAGGTATCCAAGAAAGTTTCGGAAGGCGCTAGGGCCAGGGATGGGGAGTGGTTGAGGCTGAGGCTTCCTTGGTTCACGAAGCAGGGGTGTTGAGGGCATTAGGGTCGACGGGTTTGATTTAAGATGACTTACTGGGGGCTCAGGGTTAGTGCAGGGACCTCGTTTCGATCGCAATTATTAATTGAAGCCGTGACGGCCAGGCACGTTGACCGTCCCTCCCTCCGGCGCCCCGCGGCTCGCATCGAGTGGTTGATTTCTTTTGTTATAGTTTTGTTATGAAGGTGAAGCGCTGGTTGAGACCTGAAATATGTTGAGATCTTGCGTTAACAATAGCCACGTCTTGCAGGGTTTAAACGCTCGTTTGGGGGTTGGGCATGTCTTACTTAATGCTAGCTTGTCCCCTACCAGCTTCCAACCATCACCCAAAACCTTCCGTGAGTCGGCACTGTTGTCGCTGTGTGTCGGGTTGCCACCACAGGAAGGGATGCAATGACTTCGAGATCCAATCCACCATCTCTCAAGGTAGTGCCTTTCAAGGGTTTCTCCAACTACGCGTGCCCGTTTGCCTTCTTGGCAGACCGCCTGGAGACGGCCCGGAATCCCAATTCTTTGGGGGACGTGGACAATAGGTCGACCTGTAAGAGGAACCGTGCACGTGCTCGCATTCTTTTGCATTCTGCCAGTCCACGGCAGGACAGTGGAACTTTTCGCAGATGTTGTGACGGGCCGGTGTGGGATCGTGAGTTGCCTGCAAACCTTTCCGACGCAGGCCCCAAGGCTTGATGAGGCTTGAAGATCGGCATCCAAAGGCCCATCGGTCCGAGACCCTAGCCGAACCTTGAGGCCTACCCTTTGTTCCGGGCCTTTTACTGTCGAGTCCTTTGCCACTTGCCGCGGGCTCAGAGCGCAGTCGGCGACCACGCCCTGCATGCCCTGCCATGTGCACTCACCGGAACCTTCGCAAGGCACACCATCTCGAATCGGCCAGAGACGCTCCTCGGCTTGGAATAGCAGCCCAGAGCTCGCGGCTGAGACTTCGAGACGAGGTTGCGTATCTTCACGAGGTAGCAGAGCACGTTTCTTGTTGTCCTTCTTAGCTGCTCTTCTGCTCTGCTTGAGATCGTTTTTCTCCATCTCTGCGCAGAAATAAGCACATCATCACTAAAGAGTACTGGCCTTAACGACAGCGGCAGATGCGGTTGCCCAACATGAGCTCTATTCGAGGCTCTTGCATCTCTGTGCCCTTTTCGAGTCACTTGCTGAAGTCACTGCCCCACGTGCGGCGCAGCACGTGAAGCAGCCCGGGCCCCGGGAACCATTTATCCAGATTCGGAGGTTTTGGGAGCTTTCCAGCTGTTTCGTGCGCGGGCTTGAATTTCGGGTCTATGTTGCGGGAAAACCAACCTGCAGCCTAGTGGCCTAGTGACTAGTGGTGCGCCAGCCCGCATCTTCCCGTCCCCTGATGTCCAACAAAAAGTGACCTAGAAAGTGGAAAGGTTGGCTGTGGACTCGGCGCCCTTGCGCCGCCTGGTAGCATCTCCGTAGACCTGCCGGAACCCGGGAGTCCGAAGTTGCAGCCAGTCCGAGGTTTTGCTTTCCACTGGATAGTGACAGGCTTTGCGGGGTGCCAGCCACTCAGCGTCGAAGCTTTGCACAAAAAACGAGATCAGTTGGCTTCTCAGGCCTCCCCGCAGAGCAGCTGCTGCACCTTTGGGACCGTCTGCTGGGGCTGGGCCCTTGTCCAATGGGGCACTCAACCTAGTCAGTGTCTTTGCAGGAGGTTTGGAGTTTGAAGCTGCGCCATCTTTTGACATGCAAGTTTCCAACGTGCGGATTAGCAGCGACTCCGTGCATGGTTGCAGGAAGTACGAAATGATTCTCTGCAACGCTTGGCCTAGTAGAAACAGTCTTCCCAATAGCTTCAGCCCGGCCTCTCAACCCCAAGCCGAAGCTGCCCAAGCTTACGGATTTCTCGCTTCAGTTTCGACTCCCCCGTTTTGGTGCCGATCCTCGCGGCCGCTATCTTCGCCTTCCGCGCCCGGCGCCGCGACTTTACGATGCATACATTACATACATGGCCAGGAACAACGGGTTGAGCAAACTATCTGTCGATCTACAGCATACCGACTAACTATCGAGCGAATCTATCTTTCCATTTCGATCTACCTCTATTTGTATCGGCCTATCTCTACATGTACATTACTGTAGATTAGTGTGTGTGTGTATATAAATGTGTGTATGTATAGATACGTACATGCTCACGCCCCGCCCCCCCAGCGACAGACCATGCCAAGAAGATATAGACGTGGCCAGATTAACAGAAGCTTCAGAGACTTATCGTTCTGTCAATAGTTTTGTTCATCAACCTAGGCTGCTCAAGACAAGAAACATTGTACAGTTAGGAAAACATCTGATCTATACGGGGAATTCAATAATATCCAACAATCTTTATGTCATCTTCTGTCATATGTAAGTAAGGAGCCTGTCGTGCGAACGTAGATATGAATTTCTGTTTGAAGACGTTACTAGTTTCGTTTGTTTGTCATGCGCAGAACTTTACCCTGAATCCACGGTTGAAGACGTTACTATGGGAAAACTCGTGTTAAACGAAAAATGCTTATACTGGCCTCAAACATAAATTTACAGCACGTTTACTTCTGAGTGCTTTATGTTTTCATGAGGGCGGCGGCTTAGCTTGTATGGCTTTGAACTGGTGCTTGCAGTAGCGAGCCGTAATCAGTACAATAAAATGTCACAACAAAGTTCTAACATACACGGTTGCTCAGTGGTCAGCTAGGTGCAGCATCTTTACAACGATCTTGCACAACATCGACAACTCCTACTTCGACCAACGAAAGAATGGACATCAGTGGTTGTAGCTGGTGCACAGACTTAAGAGAAGCTAAACGCAAAAATCAACATAAAATCAAGAACCAACCTAACAGAATGCAAAGTCTTATAAGCAGCCGAAAACATGCTGAATTATCTTTAATTTTTAGAAAACAACAATCTTCCAGGTTCCAAGACATTCAATGCGTTACTTGATAAGCCGACATTAAATTGCAGCACAGGCTGAACACAAGCGTGAATATTCAATCAGAAGTGATGGCAGGTACATATCTTTCAGACTGCGAGTAAACAGAGGAAAAGAACAATTGATACATGTGCTTCATAAGGTTTGGTTGGTCTGAAATGGTGTGAATAGCAATTGTTGAGCTATGCACCGATTACCCTGACTGAACCACAGGAGGAATTTACTCATAGACTATATAACCAAGAACTAAGTGTTAACTGGGCTACTAATGCGGAAGTAAGCAGAACGGCAAGCATTGGTAAATGCAGTAGTAAAACTGCACCCCATACACTGGACGAGATGAGTTATACCCCCCTAGGTTCAGGGTTTAGGGTTTAGGGCTTAGGGTTTAGGGTTTAGGGTTTCGGGTTTAGGGCTTAGGGTTTAGGGTTTAGGGTCTGGGGCTTAGGGTTTAGGGTTTAGGGATACGCCAGCCGAGTTATACCTCGAAGAACGTACTAGTAATTGTTAGCAGTTTAGATCTGACTGAGAATGGAAGCGGAGAATGGACAAGTTTATACGTGTATGTCGACTACATTTCCAGCCAAATACCTACGCCTAGAATTGTAGTAGTGGTGACGAATTGTTACTATTGCTGAAATGTAGCATTTTTTTCGAGAAAATACACGCCGCCAGGGCGTACCATACTGTTCTTTAACGGATACACCTGAAGACTAGTGTACTGGTGTTAAGGTTACAATGCATACCTGGCTTTGCATGCTGTATGAAGTCATGCATCACTCGTTAATGCAAAAGACTGCAAAAATGCCAGCAATGTTGAAAAGATGGTGCATAGATACGTGGAAGCTCAACAAACGTGTTTATGGCTTTGTGTTCAAGAACACGATGACGACAGCTTATTAAACATAGCAGCTACTCACCGTGATATGAAATCTGCCCGGCTTGTTGTTGCTCGTGTGTGAGGCTTAGCAAGCCCGGTACATGTATGGGCATGTGTAAGCACAAGCCTTTTCACCGGGATGGTCTGTCGTGTGGGGCGGTGGCCATCTATATCATATATACTTATACTTGTATCTGTATCTATCTATCTCTGAATGTCTATACGTATTCACATACACGCATGCATGCATGCATGCATGTGTGTGTGTGTGTGTGTGCATGTGTGTATGTATGTATTTATGTATGTATGTATGTTCGTGTATTATATATAAACACACATACATATACGTAGCAAGTCCGTGCCAAAACCCTTGCTATCTCTAGCTGTCTCTACGCATCTTATCTGTCTGTGCATCTTACATTTCCTATCTTGTCTGAACCTATCTCTTGTCTCGTCTTGTCTTATCTTATCTTGTCTATCTATCTGTCTACCTATCCACCTATCAACCTATCTGTGATTTGTCAAGTGCTCGTGAAAACGTACGTTCTGATATCTTGTTAGGATCATGCCAACTTTGTTTCACCCGCAGCATATGATTACTCAAGACTCACCTTCTGGTGTAGTCCAGGAAAAGATACGCTTGCACTTGGGGTAGTGCTTGTGTTGCCTCTTGCCTGTGTGATCATACTTATGGGATTAAACTCTCATTGATCTTGCCCTGCATTGCTTTGCACTGCCTTTGCTTGCTGGGTGCTCGATTGGTCGCACCACTGCTTTGTGACCGAGGGTTAAGTGGACTCCTCTGCTTTTCACAGGTTATCAGCCGTAGTACCTCTTGCTTCCGATTGCGCATCTCTGCTTGCTGCTGCCGCGTTTGCCTCGGGTCATCTATCCGATCAGTGACTATAGTGCCGCCGATATCCTGGCGCCCCTTGCCCCGTTCGGACTTGTACCTAGTTGCGCTACTGAGTGACGATGACACCGATCGGCGGCTGAAGTTCTCATGAAAATTCTTTACGGTGCGCGAGTGGGGCGGTACGATTTGATCCGCCCCGCCCAGGCCTTGGCCAGCTTGATCACCAAATGGGATGGGCTGTGTGATAAGAAGCTTCATCGCTTGGTCTGTTATATTAACTCCACTCTCGATCTCAACTTGTATGGTTGGATCGGGGATCATCCTGATCTCCTTTGAGTTGGTGTCATACTGCGATGCTGATCTTGCGGGTGATCGTACCGATCCCAAGAGTACTTCGGGAGTCTTTATGTGCTTGCTAGACCACCGCGTAGCTTTATGCCGCTCAATGCCCTTTCCAAGAAGCAGACTTCTGTGTCGAAGTCGACTCCCGAGGCTGAGATTGTGTGTCTCTGGATCATGCCGTGTACAAGCTTGGTTTGCCCGCTCTGTCCATGTGGGAGCATTTGCTGGGACGCCGCTTTTCATTGCGTGTCATGGAGGATAACGAGGCTGCGATTCGCGTCATTATCTCTGGGCACAATCCTAATATGCGGCACATGTCCCGGACGCAACGCATCGATATTTCTGCCCTTAACGAGCGATCTCATCAGGGCGACTTTATGTTTGTTGCGTGCCCGTCACAGTTTGAGGCGGGTGATATTCTCACTAAAGCTTGCACGGATTCTAGGGTCTGGTCGCGCAACCTGATGTCTATTGGACATTTTAGGCGCGGCACTCTTGTTTCGTCCGGCATGCTTTCTGCTGCGCCGGTCCTCTCTATCAAGCTCTCTGCCCTTCCAACCAGGGGGTACGTCTTGAAACATGCGATTCCCCTTTCAACCGATTTATTCATCACATTGCTTTGCAGGGGGGCTTGGATTGGAACGACACGATTAACAACGAAAATGACATTAACATCACCATCATCAAGAATCATTACCTTGTACTAGCTATCGCAACATCAATCTGCGTCCTGATGCAAAAGAGCAACGGATTGGTATTATTATTGCGAATGATAGGCTCAAACCATCCAAATCGATGTGCATGGTGTGTGTCCCCACAGTTTCGATGTCGCTCAAATCGATCGCACGTAATAAGCAGAAGGGTTGGAAACGCACACGGGAGGAAATAAAACAACATGACAAAGAAGCGCGAGATTGCCTGTCGATCGCGTCAATTGAAATTTCGCATGGTCTTCCGACTTTGATTTTCACACCCACAGGAAACCCACTTTGGAACCGCGACGTTGTGCGATCATGGGCTGAGTCTCACCAACTGTTTCCCGCCAAGGTCTGTTCATGCATGACTAAAGCCACCGATTCCCACGTGTGGATATGTGACATTTTCGTGCCTGCCCGATTTGGGCCAATTTATTTCCGCAAGTTTTCAGTAACCGAGGGGTAAGCGTTCGACCAAGTGCGATGTACGGAAAACTGTTGAGTGCATTGTGAAAGATCTATGTTCGTCCGATGCTTGGGCTCACAGCTAGCCGCGATGCCGTTAGCTTAAACAAAGACGCCAAGTGTGCCAATTTCACGAGATATCGGAAGGACTTCATATCAGAACCGCTGCACTGAACAACAGTGAGACCGTGACAGACCACCTCTATGATGGAAACATCTCACACATCTGATATGCCCCGCGCTCCCCGCTAGAGATCTAGGAGGGATGTAGCTGCCACGGGCTGCGAGTCTTTACGCCGCTTCCACGTGCCTGTTTCCTTACCAGCGCTCGGCCACCGATTGGACCTAGAGCTGCAGGCAAGGGAGCAGTCTTTCGATACGCGTCCGATCGCTTTCGATGATGCCACCTCCCAAAGCGGGCCCTGCGGCGATAAAGGCAGAGGCTCCGAAGAAGCAGAAGAGTATCCAGAAGGTCCTGCGCGGTGCCTTTAAGGACCTTGGGATTGCCGATGCTGTTTCCGATGAGATTGTGACGAACGTCGATGCGTTGTCAGTGCAAGTAGGACGATTAGCTGCGCTCAAGCCGGCGCTTTCGAGATTAGTGCTTGGATCAAAGTCGTCGTCTGCGCACATGCGACAGGATAAGGTCGTGGGCGACGCAATGCACTTGCCTCCTACGCTCTGGACAAGATTGCGTCCTCAGGGCTACCCGATGAGGTGAAAGAGGCGTCGGTGTCATTGGCGAATGCCTCAGGTGCGTCCACAATGTGGATCCAGGGGGGCACTCGTGGGAACCCACTAGCGTCTTCGATGCTATGGGCACCCGAGTGTTTCCTTCGCCGCTGGCCTGCTGGAACAATTCCATGTCGTCTGCAGGGAATAAGAATGCTGCTGAGAGATGGGTGCGAACCCAGATCTCCATCGCAGCGAATGTGCTCACGAGATTGCTTCCGCAATGGGAGTGAGCGTCCGATGTCCCCGAGAGTGTGAACGATGCCCACTCTCTTCTGAAAGGATTCCTGCAGATCCGACCGACGCTTCTGTTTCTGCCAGGGCCTTCCTTGCTGAGAAGGCTCTGTGCTGTCACCCTACACCACAGGCGCTCAGAAGACAGGCTACTGCGCTGCACGACGTGCGTAGAGCAGTCAGCGTCGATCTGCCCGATGCAGAAATCAATGGCCTGCCCGAGATTGCAGGACAGACAATCGCCATTGCTGGGACCGATAATGAGGAGCGTAAGGTGTGTGGATGGCTGGCATACATGATGAAGCTGGGAGCTTCCTTTCCGTCTCGCGCTGTCAACGTTTGCGAGCTATTCGATTGGGGATTGTCAACCGTGGTTACCTACCAGGACGGTGCGGGGAATCCGATCACCAATGCAACCGATGGATGGTACTATGTTCCGATGATCAAATCCAATAGGGATGAGATGGTATCCGATCCGCAGGCTACGTACCTCTATGGGACGCCTCTTCTGGTTACAGCCCTGTCGGGTATATCGGCAACGGATACTGGTACCAGTTCATGATGCGGTGGATCACTGGACCCGTGTTACCCGCGGGCTTGGGGGATCCTGAAAGCAGACCAGGGTCCAGACGAGATTTCTTGAGATCTGCGGTGTGTGTTTCCGAGTTCAGAGATACGAGAATATCATGTCCGATAAGATCTCCACAGCCGTGGGTGAGCTCTGCCACGGGTACCAGTGCATGTGCGAAGGCGAAGCACAAGCTACGACATCCTGGCACCAGTGGGCTGAGGCAAATCCGGTTGATCCTGAGACCCTGAAGATGCTGGGTTTCCTTCAAGGCTCCGATGCGTCGAACTATTCTCCCTTCGGGATTACAGATAGGGATACGGCCGGCGAAGAGGCCAATACGATTGAGGTCGATTCCAAAGCTGAACGATCAAGACGCGGGAACTAAGCGAGGGCCTCCAGTCGACGATGAAGTCACAGAGGGAATGCCGTGGCGGCTGGCTCCGAACGAGAAACTCTCACAGGAGGGGTCGCCCATGGTCAATAAGTTTCCCCTCGTGCGAACACTTCTTGCTTCGTCGTTCAGGGCTGCGATTCTTCCTGCTTTTCAGAAGCAGGTGCCCTATTTTGGCGAAGGCAACTCTATGGGGCTGCCTAGGCTTACGACCATGACTGCGATGACGCAAGGATTGCAGGAACGATGGGACGCATGGACTCGCCAGTACGAGAGGGCATTCAAAACGGTCTTCCGTCCTGCGTCTGTTATGGCTGCTGCGTACGATGGGATTCCATATGACGAAGATCAAGTCATCGAACCGCTATACAGCCAGAACTGGACGGCCAGCGATGCTATTTCGGCCGCGTCGGTGCATGGAATCATGACAACGATCCGAATGGCGAGTGCCATTGCTCATTCCAGTGCACCACCGAGCGCCACCCCTCCGATGGACCAAAGTTATCACTGGCTGTCATCCACGATGGATTGCTTCTCTTCAAGAAGCAGAGGACGGCCAAGTCGACTTCGTCTGCATACTGGTCTGGAGATCGGAAGTCCACCTGCGAACTGCAGCGAGATCCATGGGGCTCGGCGACACTAACGTGCGCGTGATTAATTATGCGTACGATCATGAGAAGCCACCTGAACTGTCCGATATGATTACTCTAGCCACCAAGCTACAATTGGATCCGACCTTTCCAGTTGCACGGGCTCACATCCTGATCGTATGGAGAGGTGAGGAGCTTTACGAGGTGCATCAGTCTTGGCAACACATGTCAAAGGTTGCGCCCGAAGAGAAATTCGGTAAGTGCAGAAACGATGCTCGCAGGGTTCTTGAGCCTCTTAACCGAGACTATGCCTCGGTGAGCATATGCGGCCCGATGTCGCCGCGTTTTGCTACGATTCCTGAGACCCCAGAGAACATGTATGATCATGTCTCAGGTGGGCTCCGCGTGATTTGGAAAGGGGCGCGATCGTCGAACTTTCTATCCATTCCGATTATTGTGCTCCTCGAGGGCCTGCCACATGTCAACTGGGGCGTTCTTGCTCATGTCCAGGACTCGATGACTGCGCTGTGCTGCAAGATGTCTGCAGCATTCCCTGAGCGTGGAAGACCTCGATCAATAAGTTGGCGCTTATGAGGACACCCGATCCCAAACACGCGGACCGACCGCTACAAGGATCCTTGATGTCGATAATATCTGGAGCGTCGGAGGCTGGGCTAAAAGTTCTCCGCCCGCTCCGCCCGCTGCTTCTGCGCCGGTGGTACCTGTTCTCGCTGCTGCAAAGACAGTCAGCTGGCTGTCCGCGCGAAGTCTGTTTGCGCTAGCTGATTTCGGCCTCGATAGTGAGGATGAAGAGGGTCAAGACGATGTCGGCCCTCCGATCGCCCCCAAAGCTGCGCCGATGACTCCTGCAGTGCTAAAGCAGAGTGGCCCGATTCCTTCGACGATAAAAGTGAAGGAGGAGCCAGCCGACATGATTGTTGATGAAGGCGATGTCAGATCTGAGCCAGCGAGCGCGGAAAAGGGGCGCGATTCTCATGAGTTTGACGAAGATGATCCGCCGCTCGATAGCCTCGCCGAAGAGTCTCGAGATCGTGCCGCCGACGAAGAAGCTGCGGCTGCGGCTGCTGCTGCAGATTTCAGATCTAGCGGATTTGCTTGATCATGTAGATCAGGCTGACCAAATGCCAGAACAACCGGCTGGCCCACGACTGGGCGCGAGTCGTCCGCAAGTCGATACCAAGTCAGACCCGACTCCGCTGAGCCGCGGTGAAGTGGACGGTGTGAGCCCTGCTGGTCCTGGTCCGACAGCGGAATCCAAACAGCAGTATGCTCACTACCCCACAAGCATCAACCCAAGCGATGTTAGACGGGTTCAGGCCGGCGAAGTTTCGGCGATGATTCGTGGCCGCGCCGCCAATGCAGCGGATGATGAACCGGATCTGCGGGCTCATGCCGATATGCTTGCTGGATTCATGAACCCGCCTACCTCTTCTAACTTCTGATGGAGTTAGGCCTGCTAACTTCTATCCGCCGACCGAGCTGTCATACGATGCAATTGCGGAGCGCCTCGCGACAAAACCGCAGGCGTGAAGACAGTACCAGCACGATGATGCGGGTCGTTTACCCCCAGCCTAATCAACCGATATGACGGGCAGGCTGTTTCAGCGCTTGATTTGCGCTGGGCCCCAGAAATTGAGTCCTCACTCGGAGCGATAATCTCCGGGATTGATGCGTCTACGCTGCTTGCTGCGATGTCCAATATTCCGGTGTTTCATCCGCATATTCCAGCTGCGTATGGGATTGATTGCACATTTGCTTGTATGCTTCTTCCAATCTCTCCAGGTCGTAACGCGACATCGGGGAATGGGTGCCCTGCCATTCAACCGCATCGTCTTCCAACAGGAGGATCTGATGCCGCCTGCCCACGAGGAATGGCCCGATATGTTAGCTCAGACGCCACGTGCAGTGATCCAGTCGATGAGACTTGCGCTGGTATCTAATGGAGCGATGAGGGCAGGTGTACGTAGCGATCAGGCCCTTCCGGAAGGATTCAGGGTTGATCGCAGAGTGCCATCGATGAGATCTCCAGGTTCGCTTCCGTTCGTAGACTACAATCAGCTATACATCTACAAAGAAATGAAACATTGGTAAGCTGCTGGATCAGGATGTCATATCGCGCGTGCCAAGAACGGAATGCAGAGCACCTGCTCCTGCGACGCCAATGAGTCGCACGGGAACCCCTGCTCCAAGCGCGATGAGCTATGCTGATGCAGACGATCGGCGCACTGAGATCTCCAGCGCTGCCGTAAACAACGATGGTGGACATCCAGAGCATCCAGGATGAGGATATATGGCGGTGCCGCCTCCTAACGAAGCACAGCCGACGGAGGTTGCAGCTGCTGCGGGCATTCCGCCCGATAGCACTCCCTTTGGTGGCGGGACACCCGACAAGACGCAGCGTCATGTCCCTTGACGGGGAATCATGCTCAACGAGCCGGTGGATATGCCGACCAGGGCAGCTCCTCTCTCGGGGTTCGACCTCCGCCTATCGATGCTAGTGCGGCGGAGGAAGTTCCTCTTCCCGAGCTTAGAAAGGAGGACGTCGCCGTGACAGTCGATGCCGACGGCCATTTATAGGCCGGACATGTTGTTTCCGACAAGGGAGCCCGTTTCTTTGGCGCCGACCATCGATTACGAAGTCACTACGGTGCCAGTGCCAGTCATGCTTCCATCCTCTGTCGTGCCGGGATCGGCCGAGGAGGAGGGGCAGGACGAAACCGCCTATGGGCGAGTGGTGAGCAAAACGCTTCTTCCTCCTAACGATAAACAGAGGACTCACTCGACCAAGATGCTTTCGATGTTCCGAATCAAGCAACTTAAAATCATTCATGATGTTCTTGATCGCGACGTATCAAAGAGCGGCGGACCGCCCGCTCCTTCAGTCTTGAGAGAGGAAAGTATCGAATCACGCCAGACGATTAGTGATGCTGTTCGTGAGTTCCAGTCTCGATTTGAAAAGACTCGATCAATCGGAGCTCAAGGCGCAAAATGCTGCCGTCTAACGATTGACGATGCGCAGAGAATTCCCCCAGCGAGGGTAAAGGATGATGCCTTTGTTGAATTCGTTGCGAAGATCATGTTTCGAGCTCTCACGCAGGCTCGACACTACCCTCAGGGCGGACCATCCAATGAGATTATACATGGTGTGCCGAGTGTGCCGGTCTACACATATCACGATCCCAGTGGCATCTTGACGATGCAAGTGGTAATCCAACACATGGAAGATGAATGCATCTATCTACATAAGGCTGCCACTGGTCAGAAGATTCTACACCGCAGCACTATGTCTGACGAGACGGGTGCGCCCGACAGGGCGGTTATCGCATCGATTCTCGAGATTGCTCGGCGGGGTCACTGTCAGAAATTCGATTTCTTTCATTCCTCAATCGATACCCAAGGGATTCCCGAAAATGTCGGAGTCCGTGCGATGTACGGGTTCGGAATGAACAGCTTTAATCGATTCCGCGATTTCGTGAAATCTGGAGATTCTCCATTCGCGCCGCTGGCCGCTGATGCATTCGAGGGCATGGGGCCCAATAAGAAGCGGCTTAGCGGATGCGCTAAGAATCATCCGTCGTACGGATGGCTGTATGTCTCAATGCGAGAATTCATGGGACACATCACAGACGATAAGTTCATTCTGCCAAAGGGGTCGTTGTTTACGACGCCCCTTCCGTTCTCCCCCGCTTCCGGGAAAGGCAATTCCTGGGCCGAAGCCTTCATGAGATCGAGGCGAAAGCCCGGGCGTGAGACTCTTAGCGATGATGCGCCAGATGTCACAGCCCTCAAAGAAGGAGCCACGGCCAACCGCATGATCGCATGTGCGATCTTCGTATGTGCGCTCGATACTTCAGTCGGATATATTTCCACGGTGCAGGCTACTACGTGATCAAGCACAACATTCCGATTGCATGCATGGCTCTTGCCTTCTTCACCGACGCGAGCTCGATTCTCTATAATTGCCCGTGCAAATATGTCGGCGGTCCTGGGTATGGAATCGGACCGGGTATCAACGCGGCGGAAAGTACGTGTGTGCGGTCTCCATATCTGCGCCTACTGCGGGAAGCCGATTTACTATCTCGAAGGTATGCATCTTCTCGATGCGAATGATGAACTCAATGTCCAGAGCGCAGCGCAAATCTCCGACTGGATGATGGATGCGCTGCAGGACAACAACAATGGCAATTATGAGGTTTTACAGCTGCGACTCTCAAGCAATACCGGAATCTCCCAGCCTCCCGATCTCTCGCGGAAGAGCGCCGGATCCGACCGCATTCTTTGTCGTGCCGCCGATAAAGTGCACGAGCGTGGATGTGCCGGAGGCCAAGACGGGGGTATTGCGCAAGAACGTGAGGGGCTAGCTACTGGGTGCAATCCGGCTTGATATTTCCATTGAAAGGCTGGTCGCTGGTGTCACTGGGAAACATTCCAGTGACACAGTTGAGTTCTTCTTCAAGAACAATCGGAGTGCCGAAGCGATCGTCAAGCACTACGGTTCTTTGTTTCTCCGCTGCCGCGAAAAGCCACTGGCTTACTACGCTCAATGGTCCACTCACTGCAGAGAGGCATACCGCGCATGTCTCGCGAGAAAGTGGCCGTGTCCTAACTTCGTGCCTTCCGGACAGGATAAGACCCCGTGGACGAAGAATGGACGCGCTTCCTGCAGCATGCACACAAGTGTATGGGCGAGCCTATCACCCTAATGCGTGCTACGATGAAGTGACGATGATGCAATTCTTCCGAGAGTCTATCAGGAACGAAGAGAAATTCAAGAAGTTCCTGCGCGTTAACTCCGAAGTGCTGTCGATGCACCTGGCCAAGGTCACTTCGATTACGCCGTACGGCGTTCCGAGCAACGGTGAGCCTGGTTACATCTCCGATTCAGAAGCCGCTGCTATTCACGCGCAGGCCGATGATGCCCAGCGAAAATCTTGAAAGGATCTGGATCCGCTTGGATTCGCCCCGGTTATATTCTCTGGTGAACCCGGGTTCAAAGCTGGCGTGCAGCTTCAAATGAATGTGCGGGATGCATATCGTGCAGCGCACAAGGCGGCTCAAAGCTTTGTGGATGAAGATGTAGCCAAAGTCGATAAGTTCGTCAAAGAAGTGGACAACGTTGGAGACCGCCTACCCAACATCGATGTTCATGCGAAGTCTCCAGCCAGGGATATCTTTGTGGCGACGGATCCTGAGATAGAGGTGATCAGCGCCCACATGCGTGCCAGGCGGATAAAGAGCGGGGAGCCCAAGCTCCAGTCACGCCTGATATGCCTTCAAGAGGCACGGCTTCGCGGCTTCCCCTTGCGGCGGTCACAACTATCTCTTCCGATGACGAAGGAGATGACGATGTCGATCTTGACCGGATGGAAACTGAGGCAGAGCAATCCCAAGCCTCGCTCTGTTGTTAAGATTTGTGCATGGGAACCTGTGTAGTATTGTATAGTATCCCGCACCTTTGTTGGAGCCCATGAAAACGCATGGCTACGCAGCGCCTCTCTTTGTGGTTCAAGAGAAAAAGCGTGGCCGCTTAGAGTCTCACTGTTTAACTTGGTAGCGGAGCAGAGCCTGAAGATCCGGGAATCCGTGGGACGGTGAGGAAGTACTGTACGCCATAAGCAAGATCAGTATTCGAAAGAATGAGTATGGAAAGGATGCTGCCGAAGATGTACAAGGACCTCTTGGGAATTGTATCAGTGCTCTGGATGGTCTGGTATCCGCACCAGGTAGTTGCAGAAGTAAATTTGTATCACCTCGATTTTATGCCGCAGCCGTACTCCCGCGAAGAGGAAGTAAGGAATCTTGTATGGGAATATCCCAAAGTAGCCCTGCAATGGAGAATCGACCGGAGCAGGAGGAACGTATGGAAGACAAGCCAGAAGCAGAAGCAGGAACCGAAGAAGCACCTGCAGAAGTGGTACCCGTGGCTGGAATTCTTGAGTTGGAGAAGCAGCAACCTGAGAATGTGCCTACTCCGAAGAGGTACACAGAATTGCTCGCACTTCCCAAAGTGGACAGAAGGGGAACAACAGCTACCCCAGCTATCCGACCAGGAGAGACCTCTACACCTACCACAGGAAACAAAAGTAGAACAGAACGAAAAGAAGAGAAGAAGTCTGCCAGGAAAGAAGAGAAGAGGAACAGAAAGTTGGAGAAGTTGGCGAGAAAAGCTGGAGAGTCTGAAGCAGAGAGAGATCCAGTACGAAGAAAGCTCGATGCAGCTATGGAGAATGCAGGCAGTATTGAATCAGTCATTTTGCTCGAAAAGGAGTATAAAGCACTTCGGCAAGACCCATCGCGCAGACCGAATTTCTACTCTCTTATCGATCAAATTATCTCGAACTTCAGACATATCCCCCGGTCAGTGTACGGCCCCCCGGCAGGGCAAGAAGAAAGGATTGGACTTGAGGAACTCAGGAGAGAATGCCAAGCTGAAGACGCCCAAGCAGCTCAGGAAGCATCAGCAGGAATGGAAGAAGAAGATGGCGATTCTGCTTCAAGGAAACGTAAACTTGAAGAACTGGAGAAACAGAAGCTTGCCTTGGTCGAAGAGAATGCTAAGAAGCAGAAGGAACTCGAAGACGAACCCCGAAGACTCAGAGCTGTCGAAGAAGCCGAGCGTAGAGCTCGAGAACAGCGTGCGAAGAAGCCCAAAGTACAAGTACCTTGGAAGCTGAGAAGTCTGAGAAAGGAGGAACATGGTTCGAACAGAAGTCTGCAGAACTGGTTGAAGAGTATATCCATGGACATGCAAAGCAACAGAAGAAGTCAAAGGAAGCAGAAGCTGCATATGCCTCTGCATGCAAGGATTCTGAGAAGGCACAGGAAGATTTCGTTTCTGCACTTCAGAAGGTTCAAGATAGCGCACAGCTACTTCAGAAAAGTGTGGGCAAAGCCTTGGAAGCAGCCATC
>CAJNDV010001026.1:3734-13918 GCA_905221635.1 Symbiodinium sp. CCMP2456
CCCCTAAAACCCCTGAACCCCTAAACCCCTAAACCCTAAACCCCTAAACTCCCTAAACCCTAAACCTCCTAAAACCCTTGAACCCCCAAACCCCTAAACCCTAAACCCCTAAACTTCCTAAACCCTAAACCTCCTAAACCCTAAACCCTAAACCCTGAGGCCCCGAGGATGGTTTGCGGTTTTAGGGGTTTCGGGGCTCAGGGCTTTAGGGTTTGAGGCTTTAGGGCTTAGGGTTTAGGGTTTAGGGTTTAGGGTTTAGGGTTTAGGGTTTAGGGTTTGAGGCTTTAGGGCTGTAGGGCTTTAGGATTTGAGGGTTTAGTGGTGTAGGGCTTTAGGGTTTGAGGGTTGAGGGCTTTAGGGTGTTAGGGTTTGGGGCTTAGGCTTTAGGGTGATAGGGTTGGGGGTTTCGGGGTTTAGGGTTGTAGGGTTTAGGGTGTTAGGGCTTGGGGTTTAGGGGGCCCTATGTAGGCTGTAAAACTGAAAGGGCAAGACACCCCGATCGTCGAGCCCTACCTTGTAGCCGTTAGGGTTTAGTGTTTTTAGGGTTTTAAGGTTTAGGGTTTAGGGTTTAGGGTTTGTAACCCTGAACCCTGAACCCTAAGGCAGTGTGAGATGGTCCATCGCCCTCTATATACAAGCTCGGACGGGGAAGGGGTAAGAGTTCAGCTTAGTACCCAGCACAATACAAAATTGAACACAAAGACTATACTAATTCAAGCCTCCCTAGTAATCTGAAACCTCAAAAAACTCGACCAAATGGCCTTGCCTTATCCCGACAAGGTCTAAACCTGACGAGAACCTCTTGACAGGTGCAGCGCCACCGCCAGCTCCAACAGCATGCCATTGAGCAGCGCCAGGCAGCTTGTTGTTGACATAGTTTTTTGCTAGGTTTGGCGTCGTGTTTTCTAAGCTGTGGTATATTGGGACATTTTTTGGGTGGGGTCTTGTAAGTTTGTGTGTGTACGGTGTTGTTGTGTAGTTTTTTCGCTCAAGCCTTGTGAGGTATTGATGAGGATGCTGCCTGTAGGGATTCAATAGGGTCGTCGTTCGTTGATGGTAGGGACGACGTCGAAGGTGATGCTAATGGTGATGATGGTGAATTCTAGGCTCCTATATTCAACCCTCAACCCTCAAACCTCAACTTTAGACCCGAACCACCAAAACCTTACAGTAAATCCATGTAGTACCCTCTGGGTGCCTGTATGGAACCTGTTTAAAGGAACCCTTAACCCCTGAGCCACTCTGACCTCGTACCGGCTGGGCCGACGGAACAGGCAGCCATCGCCGAAGAGAAGATTCGCCGTGCATGGGGCCCAGGAGTGCTCAAGGCTTTTGAAGCTTTAGGGGTTTGGGTTTGGGGTTTAGGGTTTAGGGTTTAGGGGTTCCTGTGTCAAGGGTTCCTTCAAGGGTTCCTTTGCGGGGTTTGTTTAAGGGTTCCTTCGACGGTTCCTTTAAGGGTTCGTGCAAAGTGTAAGGGTTCCTTGTACGGATACTGGGCGCGGCGACAAGACTGCAGCAAGCAGAGGATGGGAGCACCCGGCGCTGCGTTTTAGGCTTCATGGCGTACCTCAGCCTTTCAGAGTGCTGGAGAGGAGCGATCTGTTTACCCTAAGGGTCCATATATACTACCATTATGGAATTAGGCCTCCAAAACCCTAATATGAATTGTCTTTTGGTATATATGGACCCTCTGGGTTTCAGGACATCCACCAGATCTAGAATAATGTAAGGCTCGGAATAGTGCGTCCCAGTATCCATATAGTCCTTGCTAGGATCATACAGGCAGCATGTTATACTTCCATCCCCGAGCCTTACGAATACTAAGGCCCCTAACTATCAACATAACGTATTGGTGCCGCGCAGACCCACTCAGTAACAGTTCAACAATATGTTTCAACAATTGACATATTAGGCCCTTAATAGTACCCTTACTACAGGCTGTTAAGGTATGGGGCAGTACCTCAGGGTTGAGGGTTTGGGGTTTGAGGTTTTGGGCTGGCAAATCTTTTGAGCTGTTGACCGTCGCTGCCTGTCTCCGTCCGGCTTTGAGAGGAGTAGAGGAATCTTGCCTGACTTTCTTAAAGCACCAAAATATAATATACACAGGTCTGAATAATCAGTAAGGTGATGCCGTAGGGATCCCTGTTAGCCTGCAATATGCCCAAAACCCCCACTCTGATACATTTGAAGTATTACGGCCGCTATATTAGCTCCTCTATCCCCTGTAAACCCTTAACCCCATATGAGCTCAGGCCGTGGAGCAAGAGAAGAAGAAGGCCAACGCCATCATGACCGAGGCTGCCCCGATGCATCAAGATCTTAAGCAGATGGGTTAGTTTTGGGGTTTAAGTTAAGGGCCCTAAACCCTAAACCCCAAACTCCTAAACCCTAAACCGTCCAAACACCTAAATCCTAAACCGTCCAAACCCTAAACCCTAAACCGTCCGAACTAAACCCTAAAACATAAACCCTAAACCCAACACCCTTTATTGCCTCCTGAAGCCTGATGCCACTACTTCAAGGATCATGAGACTTAGTACTGAAACTAAGGTTATAAATAGATAAGGTAACTATACTTATAATTGCGTAGATCCCCAATTAATTACAGGTACTCACAACCGTACTTACTACGTCCCATGATCCTCCTGGTAGACACTCCAACATACAATGAAATTTAGGAGGATGCGTGCTAAGGGAAGACGCCTTAGGTCACAGTAAGATAGACGCACCCTCAACGAAGTGGTGGAATGCTTCAACGGATCCGAGACAGCAGGCCTAGATCTAATTGGGGTTTAGCCTAAGCATGCTGCCATGTCGGCTGGGGCTTCAGGGTTTCGGCCCTTGGATAAAGTTGCATAGCATAGGGTGCATAAGGGCCTCGCATTTTTTTCGATTCCGGACTAGACTTCATGTTCCCCAAACAGGCCTAATAGATACCGTAGGCCGTAGTAGAGACATCAGGGACCACACAAAGAAGTACGTCAAAGTAGCTACCCCCTCCACCCCTTTCCACACACACACAAAGCAGTCGCGATAAGTACTTAACTTGTTTTGAAGACATGCAGCAGGCAAAACTTTTCCTGCCTGAGACATTCGAGGTCCCCAGAAGTACCTCATGCCCTTGTTTATTTTGAGGTCTTCTTATCATAGTAGGAAAAACGGGGCACGTGCATCCTTAAGAAGATACTGGACAGTCTAGTTTAGCACTCCTGAGAAACGAACCCCCAAACCCTAAAACCCCCAAACTCTAAACCCTAAACCCTCAAATACTAAGCCCTAAACCATAAACCCTCAAACCCTCAAACCCTCAAACCCCCAAACCCCCAAACCCTCAAACCCTAAGCCCTAAACCCTAAACCCTAAACCCTCAAACCAGAAGCCCCTAGATCTCCAAACCCTAAACCCTACTGTAAATCCTAAGGTTTAGGGTTTAGGGTTGAGTGTTTAGGATTTGGAGTTTCGGGTTTAGGGTTAATATTAAGGGTTTGGGGTTAGCATTTTTTAAGGCCCCTTGGGTTTAGGATCACCAAAAGAAATCGAGATCCTTGAAAGTACCCACAGGAGCCCTTCAGGGATTCCTCAAAGAGCCCCCAAGCGAAACGCAGGTCGTGGGGAAGAGGCAGAATGAACAGGAAGGGCTGCCCCGATAGAGCACTTCGAGTATCTTCATGCTGGAGATAGGGTTTAGGGTTTAGGGTTTAGGGTTTAGGGCCTCTTGCACGGGGCAAATTCTCTGCACCAGAGCGGTTTCTACTCGGAGGAGCCGGCATACGCTCGGCTCCGTCCCAATTCCGGGTGTGGACACACTGTTACTGGCACGGAGCGAGATCAATCACGTCGACAGGCGTGAGGGTTGTGAGTCGTCCCTCAGCACTCACGGAAGCTTCATCTGAAGGGAAGGCTGGGGAGAACAAGCCCACCGGAAAATCTTCGCCCGAACAATCAGCAAGCCCTCCTATCGGAGACCGCGCAAGAGCCGCGAGAGAGCTAAAAGAGAAGCACTCCGTTTTATCGCGAACAAAAATTTCGTGCTCATAATGACCCGGATGCGTACCCATGGAGCAACCTGTCGCCCCCTTTTCCAGGCCACGGCTACTTTGCCTGTCATGGAGCTGCAGCGGCTTGTCATCGGAGTGACTCCGGGATCTCTTCATGTGGCTTCGAAGTCGTGAAGACATTGCCGTAATGTAGGGGCCTTCATAATTAGAGGGTTCTGGGGTATAGGATACTAAGAATATAATAAAGAACTCCCAAATTAGTACAGGCAATTATTCAGGCCTCCACATTTCCTGTTCTTCAGGAACCCCACATAGGAGCTTTTCTGACGACTGGACGGAGGAAGATTGGCACTTCTCCACTCTGGCATGGGCAACAGGAGGCAAGGCGGTGTCTTAGGCTTTTAGTGAGTGTAAGAACGGACAAGGTGACCTCAAGAGTATCAGCTGGACAGCTTGGGCCCTAAACCCTAAACCCCAAACCCTGAACCCTAAACCCTAAGCCCTAAACCCTAAACTCTGAAGCCTGAACCTTAAACCCCAAAACCCTGAACCCTGAACCCGAAGCCCTTTGCGAAACGGGTAGTTCTCTAAAATAGGGTCCCTTTTTAGGTCCCCAATATAGTACGGCACCCTTATAAACAGGGCCCTAAAAGGGACCCTAATTTAGAGAACCTCCCAAACGCAGGTCGTGGAGAAGAGGCAGGCCGCAGCAGTCGCCAAGCTGGTCAAGGCTCCCTGGGACAGGCGCGACCGGGAAGCCATCGGCTCTTTTGAGAGGTTTTTGGGGTTTAGGGTTTAGGTTGAAGGTTTAGGGTTTAGGGTTTAAGGTTGACGGTCTAGAGTTTGGGGTTTAATGTTGAAGGTTTAGGGTTTAGGGTTGAAGGTCTAGGGTTTAGGAGTCTGGGGTTTAGGGTAAGCAGGGGCCTGCAGTTTTCCCGAAAGTGAGATGCTCTGCAGGCTTCTTCGAAGATTCTTCGAGGTCTTTGAAGGTTACATATGCCTTCCTTAAGGGTTCAACAAATAGTATTTTAAGGTTCTTTTAGGCACCTTGAAAGAGTCGCTAAAGCACCCAAAGGTTCCAGAAAGGTTCTTTATGTGCTTTTAAAACAGGGTCTTAAAGTCTGACTTGAGGGTTCGTCTTGGCTTCCAGAAGGATTCGCTAGAGGTTCTACAGTGGTTCTTAAAAAACGGGTTCTTGCTAACCTTCCATGACGGTTTTCTGGGGCTTCTACTTCGGGGTAGCAGGTTCGACGTTCAGGCGTGTTTCCAAAACCCCTCTTGGAGGGTCGGGGGGTTTTAAGTATCATAACCCCAATGAGAGTCCCTCTCAGGTTACTGATAAGTCTACTTATCACCTACTTACCAAGTCCCCCGACCCTCCAGGCAATGTCTGCAACGGATGCCGCGCCCGAAATTTCTGCAGAACCCTAAACCCTAAACCCTAAACCCTAAACCCTAAACCGAATTGAGGTTTCGAGACCCAAGCCTTTCAGCCCGAAGCTCTCAAACCCGTAAACCCCCGAAACCCGAATAAGGTTTAGGGTTTAGGGGTTTAGGGTTTAGGGTTTAGCCTTATCTACGACCCTAAGCTCTAAACCCTAAACCAGGGTGAGTCAACCCTAAACCCTAAACTCTAAACCCTAAACCCTCAACTCTAAACCCTAAAGCAAGGTGAACCAACCCTAAACTCTAAACCTTCAACTCAAAGTCCTAAACCAAGGCGAATCAACCCTAAACCCTAAACCCTAAACCCTAAACCCTAAACCCTAAACCAAGCCCGAGGTAAATAGCTGGACAAGGGCATCGCCATCGACGGGTGGAGCTCTTAGTCTCCAAGCTTCTACAGAGTTGCCCCTTTAAAAGGACTTCTATAATAGGGTTTAGGGTTTAGGGTTTAGGGTTTAGGGTTTAGGGTTTAGGGCTTATTATAAGGACACCATCACAAAATGAGGAAAGCGATGGCCATTTTAAAGAGGACTTCTACAAGGACACCATCATAAAATCAGGAAATTGACAGCCCCTTAAACGACTTCTACAAGGACACCATCATAAAGTGAGGCTAAACCTACCAAGGGAAGTTCTTCAGTGTTCTGGCAGGGTTTTGTGCTTAGGGTTTTAGTTAGGCTGCCGGGGTGTGTCGAAAACACCTTGAATTTCTTAAGCCGTAGACCCTAAACCCTAAACCCTAGAACCTAAGCACAAGGCCCGGACCAGAGGGCCCAGTTAGGGTTTAGGATTTAGGGTTTAGGGTTTAGGCTTTAGGCTTTAGGCTTTCAAGCTTTCAAACTACACCCAAGGTTTCTTATTATGACTCAAGATGTAGATGAAGGAACATACTTCACTCCTACACCATACTTGGAGGATTTTGGACTTAGTAAGTAGGGTTATAAGTACATTAATTGAACCCTAAACCCTAAACCCTAAACCCTAAACCCTAAACCCTAAACTTAGCCTAAACCCTAAACCCTAAACCCTAAACTTACCCTAAACCCTAAACCCTAAACCCTAAACCCTATAAACCGCAAACTTGAGGCTTGCTGCGACGAGCTGGGTTTCACCGGGGCAGTGAGCGAAGCGAAGCCAAGCGACACTGCTTTTGGCCGCCTCCGGCAAAGGGCGTGTGGAGTAGGAATGGGAGCCGACGTAGGCGTCAGAGCAGCGGCAGCAGTAGGAGCAGTAGTGGTAGTAGTGGCCGCAGGTTTATGGTTACACAAAGTCTTTGGAAAGCTTCTCGGGTCCTTACTCCTTCGTACCAGGTGCTTGGCAAGGGATCCGATTTTCAACAAGCCTTCGGGTGGGGTTTCGGAGTCCGGGTACCACGAGGAGGATGCGAAGAATGCGTGATTCCAGATTTCAGGGTTCATGGACACTTGTTGTGTGCTGAGTGCTTGAAAATGTATGGAGCATCTGCTGACAGAGCTTGACACATGTTCCCTAGTTTTGACGGCTTTTGTTTGGTGCACTTTCAAAGTTTCCGACCCATGAATCAAGAGCCAAGTAAGCTTTGGTTCAGGTAGATAGGATGATGTGGGAACAATATGCCGCGGCGCGTGGCCACTGAGCGCAAAGCCGCACGCGCTCTGCACTCTGGAGAACGAGTACGGGGTCCTAAACCCTAAACCTTACACCTCAAACCACCATCCTGCAGGCCCTTGGCCCTAGACCCTGCGCCCCCAAAAACTTCAACCCTGACACCCTAAACCTGTAAATTCTACACCTTTGCTTGGGACCGCGCACTTCTAAACCCAAAGCCCTAAACCCTAAACCTTAGGTTTGACGGAACGGTTTGACTGGCCGGCTGTCTTGAGACTCCGGGCACCAGGGCCGTGGAAACACTAAGGTTTTGAGGTTGAGGGGTTCAGGGTTTAGGGGTCAGGGTTTAGGGTTTAGGGTTTCAGGGGTTACTGTTTAGAGCTTTAGGGGTCAGGGTTTAGGGCTCAGGGGAGTCATCAGGACCATGAACACTACGTCACTACCTTGGTTTCCGCCCTTAGACACCCTGGCCTACTTGTTGAGGCCCCCTAAACCTTACACCCTAAACAGTCAACAAGTCCGGGCGTATTTTGGTCATTTTAGTCCAGCGCAGGATCGTTTCAGACCATGGTTGCAAACTCCCTAGAACTTTAAAACCCTACAAATCCTAAACACACCAAAACAGCCCAGAAGCAAGGTCCTCAATCCAGGCCCGAAACATTGATCGTTCAAATCATGAGAGGGAGCCACAGAGCTGCAACTCAGGGTGCAGGGGTGTGAAGTTTGGTATTTTGTGCTTTCAAAGCTTTCAGATCAGTGGGATTAGGGTTTCGGGTTTTGCTGCTCGTCTACGGGTGGTACTGCTGCCGCTGCTACTGTGCAAGTCGGGTTGCAAGTTACATGTCCTTACTTCCGTGTGGCTAGAGCCCAGGCCACGGTAGATCCAAATCTTCAACAATGCGTTGGAGTCTCAGAAAATAGCACACCCTAAGATGGATCCCAAATGGCAAGACCTCAATAGAAGGTCACCCCTCAAAGAAATGGACTCTTGAACTCAAGAAACCTCAGATACGTTATTCCCGACCCTAAACCCTAAACCCCAAACCCTAAACCCTAAACCCTAAACCGTTGTTCCCGATCCTTGAAACCCGGAAGGGGCCTCAGTACTCTGCAAGTTTCACCCGCAATTGCCTGCTGAATCTCTACCTGCTGTGTTCTTGGGCACAACATCCGAGCTTAGGGTTTAGGGTTTAGGGTTTAGGGTTTAGGGTTTAGGGATCCTTTGTTATAGGATCCTTAAGGGAGGGGTGGCTCAAGGGGGGAGGGTCCTGGGGAGCTTTAGGGAACCTGAGGGAGTACTAGGGAGAATTGGGGATTACTGGGGTATATATACCCCCCTTAGAACCCCCTAACTTTGGATCTTCCGGCTGAGGAGCTTGATATGGGCCCTAATAAAATCAGAAGTGCTTTTCCTTGGGGTTCCTGACTACAGTTGCAGTCAGCAAAAAATACTGCAGGCCCCTAGAAGAATTGAAGGTTCATGCGCAGCTACCCTAGACCCTAAACCGAGCTGTAAGCATGGTAAGGATAATCGAAGCCGAAGACCCCTACACCCAAACCCCCCCCCAAAAACCCTAAGCCTTAAACCCCAAACCCCCAAAATATTAAACCCTAAACCCTAAACCCTAAACCCTAAACCTTAAACCTTAAACCCAACCTTAAACCCTAAACCGCCTAAACCCTAAACCCTAAACCCCCAAAACCCTTAAACCCAAACCCAAACCCAACGCCCGAACAAGCCCGACCCGAGGCGCTAAAGCCAACTCCCTAACCGTCCAAAGTACCTTCGGTTTAGGGTTTAGGGTTTAGGGTTTTGGGGGCTGAGGAAAGAAGCAATGTAGGTTAGTATTTGGGGAGTGATGTAGGGGCCTAAATAATTACCAATACTATTTTGAGGGCTCCTTATTGTAATGATAGTAGGATGGGCCCCAAAGCGCTATTCTAATAGTAAGGCCCCTAAGTACATTAGATGACTGTTATGGGGAGCCCTTTCATCTTCGCCCGAAGCCCTAAATTCTAAACCCTACTTGGAGGATCGGCGGACCTAGCAAACAGCTACTCTATGGACGTAGAGTATCAGAACTCCAATTAGGATCCCTTTTAGGGTAAAGTCTACTTACTGCCCACTTACTAGGTCAACCCCCCAAAATCCAAATGCACTTATAGTAGCCCTTGCTGAACTTAGGGTAAAGTCTACTTACTACCCACTTACAAGGTCAACCCCCCAAAATCCTGAAACCCTTATACCTTACTGAACTGAAGCCTGTAAATGAACCCTTTGCATAAGGGAGCCCTTCTTATCTACTGGTTAAATCTCCCGACCCTCCTGAGCACCCACGGTTTAGGGTTTAGGGTTTAGGCATGCGCTTAGGGCTTCAGAGTCCTTCTTTCTGGCAGGCTCCTATCATATAAAGGTGCCGCAGAAATCGAAAGATTTAGGGGTTTAGGGTTTAGGATTAGGGATTTAGGGTTTAGAGTTTAGACCCTAAAGCTCATTGCTTTTACCCTAGACCCTGCACTCCTGAAGCTTGAACGTAAGCTTACAACCCTTTCGGCTCCTTATGCAGGCATTCCCCCCTTCCCCGACCCAATGAAGCTTACACCCGAAAGCCTAAGCCAGAAAACCCTAAAGCCATGGCAATGTTGCTGGAGCTCCCGGTGCATGACCTTGCCGCTTTGCCATTGTTGGTTTGCCCTAAACTTTACTAAACCCTACATCCTAAACCGTAAAACCTCAACCCTAATCCCTAAACCCCAAACTTCTCTAAACCCTGCATCCTAAACCCTAAACCCTCAGCCCTGCACCCTAGACCCTAAAACCTCAACCCTAAACCCTAAACCCTAAACCCCTTAGGCTGCGGGCGGCAAGCAGCTGCTTCAAGCGGCCGACAACAAGAGCGGCCTTTCTGCGGACTCCTCGTCGCACCTCAAGAAGGCCATAAGGGTTCAATAAGGGTTCTTTGAGCAAGGGTGGACCCTTAAAGAACCCATAAGAACTCTTAAAGAACCCTCAAAGAACCCTCAAAGAACCCTTAAAAACTTGTAAAGAACTCTCAAAGAACCCTCTAAGAGCAAGGGTGGGTCATTTCCCAGTTCAACCTTAGCCCACACCCTATAACTCCCCCCCCTCCCCTACGCTTTTACACCATTTCT
>CAJNDV010001027.1:0-11274 GCA_905221635.1 Symbiodinium sp. CCMP2456
CATGACGAGGCGGCCAGCAGCACCGTTGGCAACAAACGGGACTGAGTCATGCCTGGGCTCTGCAAGTTGGGCTCCGACGGTTACGAGCTCTCCACAACGATCCGTATGATCGGGGAGGGTTTCGAGGTGGTGTAGGGACCGGAACAAAATCCAACGTATGTAAAAACATCTTACGGCGTCCAGGGGGGTAACCACCGGAGACAAAAAACAACTTGACATCCCAACACTAAACATGCAGTTGCTAGCTCTGCTACTTGCAGCGGCCACATATGACTACACTACACGACAGTGCAGCAAGTTCACCTGATGCCTCAGGTCTTCCGTACGGAGATATTGATGATATAAGGGCCTTCATGATTAGAATATTGCTTTGGTGCATGCCATAGTGCAATTTCCATCTGGAGCTCTCAGGAATAATGTTAGTAAGTTAGTAGTGAGCCAGGCTTCTAATTCTATCTTATGTATCGCAGCCTGGCGTCTGGACGGAGGCAGGGAATCCACAGGGCACGACGGGTGGCGCTGTGCGCTTGAGCCAGGATCTGGCACAGCTTCTTCGCTGAAGGCAAAGGCAGATACGCGGTTTTTTGAGGGGTTCATGGAACGTGGCTTCAACGAGCTTTCGAAGCCTAGCTTCGAACAAACTTACTTTGAGGTTCGAGTGAGCCTGGCTAGGAGGAGATGACAGCCACCACCGCAAGCAACGAGATCCGTCATTGGCTGAAATTGGCGCAGCGGCACATATCACAGGGGCTGCAATGGTGACGTCCTAGCGCATACGGTAGTACTATAGCAGGACTAGTAGGAGTTCCAGTTCTACAACCGTACCTATCACCATCCCATTACTAGTATATGGTTCTACTCTTATTGTCGTCCTCGTAGTCGTCCTTGTATCTGTCCTCGTCGTGCTTGTGGTGTGGTAGAGGCAATGGCATTGGTAGTAGTAGTAGTGGTGCTGCTGGTGGTGGTGCAGCAGCAGCAGCAGCAGCAGCCTTAGCAGCATTAGCATTAACATCAGCATCAGCCTAACTAGCAGAAGCAGCAGCAGTAGTAGTACCACAACAGTTGCTGTTGCTGTAGCATGAATACAGCAAGTACTCAGTCGGCGACTCAGCCACGGCGTGGACACAGCTCTGCCGTATGGCCTGATTCTGTACCTGCCCGAGGTTTCAAACTCAATACAACATCAAAGCTGCATGGTATGGATGCCCGTGGTTTCAACTTGTATTGATATGGTCCACCAGGATTTTGCGCACACCCAACACAGCCAGGCAAGGATTGGCGTCTACCCCAAAATGTGGCAGATCTGGTCTGGTCAGTTGTCAAAGCCACCACAAACCAAAACCTCTCCATGCCTCTATCAGCACCACCACTACCATCACCACCACGACAACAACATCAAGATCATCAACAACCACCGCCGCCACCAAGCAGGCAAGCAAGCAAGCAACCAATGACCAAGTAACCATGAACGACGAACAACAACCGACAAGAAACAACAACGAACTACAACCAACAGCCACGGCCAAAGTCACAGCTACAGCGACGACCACGACAAGGACAAACAGCAGCAACAGCAAAAACAAGAGCAGAAGCAATCACAATCATCATTCGCATCATGAACACGATTCTCATCAGCATCATCACAGCCATCATTGCCAGCATCACCAACACCACCATCATCGTCGTCGTCACCACTCGTGCTGTCACTTGTGCTTGGAGGGCGTGAGGCTGACGGTCGTTGTCATGTTCGGGGCGGTGGCTCTGGTCGCCACTGTCTTGTCTTTCCTGTTGCTGGTTGCTGTTATCCGAGGCTCGAAGGGCAAACCCTCGACTTGAGTTGCCCTACTTTCCCAGCTTGCGGCCTGATGCTTCTCCTTGGTTCTCTGCATGACGACTTCCAGCTCTTCGAAGGCGTCCTGGACAAGAAAAGGCTCCCCTACATGGTGACAAAGCGAAGGCCTGCTGCACTGCCCGTTGTGCTGTCCCCAAGTAGTCATATCCCAATGCATTAGAATAAGCCAGGTAGGCCCCTGATGAGGTAGGATCGTGTACGATCCTTTTTGAAAGGAGTATTCTAAATATGAGAAAGTCGCAATGTGTGGTGCGCTCCTTTCGCTTTACCTCGAAGTCCGCAATGGACTTCTCCATGGCTTCACGGCTCTCGTTCCACTGAGCCATGATCGAGGTCATCCTGCGGATTGTGGAGACATCAACGGCAAGCGTGTCGGTAGGGGAGTGGCGCTTGGAATGAAACTTTTGCAAACGCAAGTGATGACCATTCTATACCGCCCAGCGCACTGAGCACGACAAGTTGAAAGTAAGCCCGCTACTTTCAGTCTTAGAGGTTGTAATCAGGTCAGTTCACCAGCCTGCCAGACAAGAGGCGATCAGAGTCTATCACGAGCTTGTCGGTAATTGAGCATTTTAGTGACAAGTTGGTCAGTCTTGGATCGTGTGTCGTCGTGCAGCTTTTGGTACTGGGCATGGATCTCATCGAGCTCCTCCTGGCAAACTGCGTGCAACGAACCAACTGGTTCATGAACCCTTCTACTAGTAAAGCTTCCGCAGTCTTTGGCCAGTGTCGCGAAAAGGCAAGAGTAAACAACTGCAGCTGCAGCAAGATCCGCGCCTGCAGGGCTTTACGCCTCGAAGCTGTTTCGTCCCAGGCGCCTTGTGCTTCTTCAAGGCTTCCTGGCTGTGATCATCAGAAGCGGCTGCTTGCTCCACTTCAGGCAGGATAGCAGTGGACAACTGCAACCTGCCTGGTGAAACTACAACTTGCCGATAATTTTGTAAACGGGCTGTCCAGTCAATTCGGCGAGTCACAAACTGCTGGACCCGGCTCACAGCATCACAACCGTGATCTAGCCTTGTCATGCAAGTACATCTCAGCTAAAACTCCGGACGTCCTTTGAAGCTTTGCAAAGCATTGTTCTCCAAGTCTTGCAGCTTTCCTCAGTTTACTGCTCACTCTCACAACTTTATACCCACAACACCCAAACACACAACCCCGAACTCGGAGCATCCTCGTCCCGTACTAGATGTCTTCAACGACATAAAAAACTACGAGACGCCAGCTCTCATCTTACTTCGCCGACAGGCGAGGATAACTTCTGCTTCCTCTTCCCCGCTACGCCTCAGACAAAAAACTACTGCGAACTAAAGCTGCTGAGGTAACTTTCCTTTCCCTGCTAGCAGGAAATCGGCAGGTACACCAAAACGCTTGCGTAAGACTCGTTCGACAAATCTGAACATGTAACATAATAGACAACACTTCAACATGATCTTACTATGTGGCTGTCTGGTATAGCAGGAGTCTAGCCTACAGTAATTAGTCCAGTAAAGATTAGTAAACGAAAATAAGTGTATACTATGCTGTTAGAACGCCAAGACATGACTTCAACCCAAGCGGCGCTGCTCTTCGAAGGTGTTTGCTGCAGCTTCTGCCTTTGTCAGGTGATCCGGCTTTACTATGCTCGGCCCGCTTAGGTTCAGTACTTGACGACGTGAGTGCGCACTTCGTTCCGGTTCGCATCGATCTTTACTTTTCACTCGCGGACTAGAATGCGTGTACTACGTAATTGTTTGTGCGTCTGTGGGAAGACTTGCGCGGGAGTTTGCGAGGCAGCCAGCCTCGATCTTCATAGCAGCCAGCTTGGTGCTACGGATGGCCTCTTCCTGAGTTGCTCCGCGTGTAGGATTTGCAGGTTTCGAAGGAATCTAGTCTCCTGGGAACCAGAAACCATTGGCTTCGGGACGGGGCGCCATGCATTGCCCCGCCCCACATCGGCAGCACAAAGCAACAGGGAGCAGACTTCTGAATGGTTAGCATTTTTGAGGATATCGCACACAAAGTTAGGCCTTCAAGAAAACACCGATGCTCATGATGAGACCCAAAACTGAGTTAAGATGTCTACTCCGGTTCGTGGTTTGCGGCAGCGTTCGCTGTTGCGAATGCGGCACCGTGCGGGTCGCTTTCATGGCCAGCACGACACATCTCGCAGGCTGCCACTGTCTCCGAACCAGCCTGATCGAAGCCAAGCTGCCATGTCTGTCTGCACCTTTCCAGGGCCAGCTGGCGTCATGAGAATAAGTGCCGGCAACTTGTGCAACCAACACGATGTCAGTGAATAACACAACTGACCTGGTCAAACCTGATCGTTGTCGGAACTCTCAGACCCTGAGCTATGCCAGGCTCCTTGACTGCACGGTTTCTACATTCGGATTGATTCCAAACCCTGAACCTGGTCAATGCTTCAGTGCATTGCGGTCAATCCACGTTTGGGTTAAGGGACTGATGTCAAGGCCACTGCCCCGAGCCCCACAATGAGCCTCGGGGATCAATCTCTTCTGATTTTATCTGGGTCCTAAATATCAAGAAGGCAGAATAGAATGCAATGTGTAACGACTCTCCTTTTCTTTCCAAGCCGGCAGATGTCAAACTCCGTTCAGCAGCCATTTGCTGAGGCGTGCATCCGAGCTTGGGGCTCGATTTTGGCTAGCCAACACATGGGGACTGGACACCTGGACTTGGCTAAAGCGGCTTTGTATTTACATCATCACTAGGTGTTTGGCGGGGGCATCACTTGGGAAGATGAGGTTTTGGGGATACGAGTCCTCGGCTCTTCCTAAACACACGAAACCGATGGGCCACAAAGCTGGCCTGCGCGCAGAAGGCCTTTGCGCTAGTCAGCTCCCGCTGCGTCCCTGCCATTTTCTCGGCCAGTGCCTGCATTTGAGAGTCTGCGACTTGACAAGCCCCTACAGTAGGCCGCAAGTGGAACAACTGGTGCAGCAATGGTCACACCACCAGCGATGCTGCTTGTTTAGTTCCTGGTCTGGTGTCGGCTTTCGATCTGCATCTCAATTCCAAAGAGCGCTGATGAGGCACCTCATCGCTCCGCAATCGAAGCTGGTGCGTCATGTGCTCAAGCTCCTGTGCTTCGAGAGGTTGGGATGAGTCCCCAGGTTGCTGTGGGCATCTCCGAATTCGTGTCCTTGACTTGCTTTTTCGACTTCTCCTCATGCAGCTTCATGCGGGCCTCGCCGGCTTGGCTTCCGAAAAGCTGGTCCGCTGGTCCTTCCCTCGTGAAATGTCGCCGGTTCTCGCCTGGGCCTCCGTTTTGGTGGTCTGGTGCCTCTCTGCCACAAGGTCCTGGCCGCAGCATCCAGTGAATCTGGCATGGACCCAGGCTGCTTCTAAACGGAACGGCTGCACTGTCTGTGATGCACTGCAGACTGCGTTGCAGTGCATGCGGTCCACGTGCATGGCCGCATGGTGGCGTTCGGTTTCCATTTGACGCATGCCTTGCAAGGCCATGCATACGCAGCGAGGCATGACTACACAAACATTTGAGGGATGTCGCAAGCATCAGTTCTTTTGTTGCTTGAACGCAGAGCCAAGTAGCAAGACTTCGTCTTGGCAATGACATCTTCGACGAAGGACTCTGCCTGCTCCTTCTTGGCAGCCAAATCCTTGCTGGTTTGGTCCTGCAACACACTCCAAGTCGCTGGGATGCAGGAGTCGAGTGCCTGCCAGACTCTCATGATGTTGCCTGACGCACTGAACCCAAAACTCGAGCCTCAAACCACCAGATTCACAAAATCTCAAGTCCAGGTAGCGGAAAACCATGTGGTCCTGGAATCTGCTTCGATCGTCCCGGTGTGCAGCCACTGCCGCCTTCGCCGCGGCCTTTGAGGTCTCGACCTCCTTGGGCACCAGCCGTGACTTCTCGCTTCTTTGAAGTTGAAGCTCGT
The DNA here is from genome assembly GCA_905221635.1 of Symbiodinium sp. CCMP2456. Lineage (NCBI taxonomy): Eukaryota > Dinophyceae > Suessiales > Symbiodiniaceae > Symbiodinium > Symbiodinium sp. CCMP2456. The sequence continues at coordinate 5,758 of CAJNDV010001027.1, forward strand.
AGGCTACCAGTAGACTGCTACAGCAGAGTCTTCGCAGTTCGTAGCTTAACAAATGTCTTTTTTTCTGATTTCCAGCTGTCTCTCAGTACACGCGCTGCAAACGTGCAAAACTGATTCCGTGGAGAAGCATCGTCTTTGACGATGACAAGTGTCCTAATTTCATGTGGTCGACCTTGGGGCAACGACAACGACGCTCATGTCGAATCCGATGCACTGGCCGTCTGTGTGCGCCGGGAAGTTGTGCAACTGACCCACACGAGCGAAACCGACTCCTCTGTGTCCTCGCTCTCGGGTTCTGTCTCGTCTTCAGTCTCCGATTCCGTCACGGTCACAGAATCCTCGGTGTCGGCATCTGGAACTGGGCGGCGAAGCCCGGGCGTTTGCTCTTGCCGAAGCTTTAGCCAGCCAGCGCCAACTCCAGGCACTGAAGAAAGGAGATGACGAGGCCAGTCGCTCGAACAAGCAGGACAAATCATGTTCATAATTTTATCGTAGGACTCGACTACGAAACCCTTATCTGCCCTGCATAGACTCCCGCACCGGCCACACTCGAGGCTGCGCACCCGTTCGGAGCTCCAGAAAAGTTCCTCCTTGGCCTCCGGGCTCAAGCTCAAGATTTCGGCTTCGGATGGATCAACGACTTTCCGGACGCCTTCGAAGGAGACCTTGAAGAGACTTATGGCAGCTTTAGGGCCTTCGGGGGCTGAGGGCCTTGAGGGCCTGAGAATGGAAGGCCTTGGAGGCTGCAGAGACTGCAGGCGCCTGGCACAGAGCTGCAGCTGCACCTCGACGTCCATTGGGTAGGGAGGCCGCTCCTCACCATCTAATCTCAACCACCCCACACCTCCTCTGCCCGGCTTCAAGGAGACAAGGTGCCCAGGCCGCACCTGGGAACACCGTTGACAAATCAGGTCCCGTTGGCCGTCCGGGCTTTCGGCTACAAACACGAACCTCTCGCGGACGCGACCATCGCAGTAAGCACATGTGACGTCTTGAGAGGCATCTGTTGGCCAGAAGACTTCTGCCTTGGTCGTTTCGTCGAGCGCATGAGTTGTATGCATTCGCAGCTTGTGTGCCCACTGGACCTCCGTCCTTTCGTGAGCAGACCTCTCGCGATCCCCGGGCCGCTTCAAGATTCCTTTCAGTGGTGGTTGTCGGGTGTCTGGCATGAGAGTGGAGCACTGCCGGCTCGAGTGAGCATGCATCATGGCAAAGCAACATCAGGCTCGGAAACTTGCATGCTAGGTGGGCTCTTTAGTACGACAACTGTTGTGCTTACCCTTCTGAAGCTGTTCTGGGATGGCTCTGGGACTCCGAGCAAACCGTTTGAGCCGCTGTGGCTTCTGGTCCGCTTTGTCGAACTTCGCAGCTGAAGGCTCGTTTGCTACAGGTAAACAGCCTTCTCACTGTGCGGGGCAAGCCCATGAGCCTGAAGCCTTGCAACAATCTCCCCACGGCTGCACTTACAAAACCAGCCTGCTCGGCTGCTTGGGCAGCTGCATCAGCCTGCGGAGCATCAGCGATACACTATTGGTTCCTGATCAGCACATCCATCTTGGTGGCTATATGCTGTTCTAGCGGGGGCGGTGATGGTGGCAGTGCGAGCCGCGGCTGTTACTCTTGCTTGCTGTGGTAACTATGCTTGGCAACTTCGCTGTGCCGTGATTACTCTTGCTTTCTTGATCTCTGCCGCTGTTGCTTAGAGTGGCTTACAGTTGCTGGTGCGGCGACGTCTCTGCCGGCTTGCTATGGCGGTTTGGGTTGCACTGGGTCTAGTACTTCCTCTTGTCATTGTTGTTGGTGGTGTTGGTGCCGCTGCTGCTGCTGCTGCTGCTGCTGCTGCTGCTGCTGCTGCTGCTGCTGCTGCTGCTGCTGCTGGCAGATTTGCGCCTCACATGACTCTCGTGTCGCAACTTCGCAAGCTCCCGTCATAGCCAATGAGCAGCAATTGCAGGAAAGTGGCTCAAAGTGGTACCTGTAAATAAGCGTATTGATGGCATCAAGCTGCAGCCTCGGCATCTGCTTGGGCCGCATAGGCATCTACCTGACGGTGGCCAGAGCTAACACGTTGAAGGGTCAGATTCAAGCAGGGTTTGGGGGATCCGAAAAACGAGATATCCGACATCACGTCCACGAATGTGTGAAGCGCTTCAGGTTCCGGAGAGTTAGACTCTATGACCGAGGCAAAGCAGCGCATCTGCTCCCGCTGCACTGGAGCTCTCAAAAATGAACATTCAAGGAGCGTTCTCGCGGGCGGTGTAAACGCGTTGCTGTGCTTTCCTCGGAAATTGAATCGGGACCGGCAGAAAGGCTCCGGCACATGCGAAATGCGAAAAGCTCAAACGGGAGTGTGGAACTGAATGGCCCAATGCGACCGGAGGGCTGACGTGCCACCTTAGAGTCTTTCTCCTCCTCCTGCCATGAAAGCGCCGACAGCTGACTGCTTTGTGCTCTTTCAGAAAACGGACATAATGGGCGAAACTGCTGGTAAACAACTGGGAACTGTCTGGACTGCGCGGGGAAATGCACTGGATAGGCTCGGATAGACTGACTTGAGATTTACAACGCAACTATTTTCAGTGCTTTCGCTGCGCTTGGATGCGCGTTGGGCCCTGAACACTACACCCTAACAACACAACCCCTTGGCCCTTTCCGAGGAGCTTTTACTCCGGCCTGGCTGCGCACCTCCATGCATGCAACAGAGCAGGGAGCTTTGCCGACCAACCCCGAACCGAAGCAACTGCCAGCCTTCAGAGTCTCAATCGCCCCCGGACATCTTAAAGCAGGGTGGCCGGGAACCCTGAATCAAAGAAGTCCTAAGCCTGGCGAGGCCGAGCGTACGGTTTCGAGCTTCGATCGGCCTCCTAGCTGGCCAAGTACAACAGCTGCATATATCAGTACACTCAACTATGTGCAGATGCATACATATGACGTCACATGTCTTGCACAGTCCTTCCTGAAATTTACACAGCGTGCCTACAACCATTACCTACACACATATATATATATATATATACATATATATGTATATACATATACATATCAATATACAATATACAATAATATACATACATACATATACACACGACACACGACATAATGCGAACTCGCCGATCTGGAGAAAGAGGCGATACTTTCGAGGAAGTGGCTCATGCCGAGGTGTTTCGAGATTCGAACGTGTCTGAAACATACAGGTCCGCTGCAGTCTCGAAGGTGAACAGATTCAGGTCCGCTTTCACAGACAAGAAGTACAGGAAACTCATGATGGAGGGTGGCATGACTGCTGTCGCTGATAATTCGCTACTGAATCCAAGGCGCTCGGCAAAAGGGCAGCGGATGCCGGCACATGAGACGAACAGAGATGCGATCGATGTGAGTGAACCACATTCAAGCCGACTCAATAAATCGCACCACCGGGTCTTAAATTATCGGTTCATGTAAGTACCGCAGTATTTATTACATTCACAAATCTGACCTGCCAGTCGCCTCCCAACTCTGGCGCTGTGTCTCCAGGTCTTGCAAAGTCTCTTCGGTGTTCAGCTGTGTTCTCCACAGGTGCTCCTGCCATTTTTTGTCCAACACTTTTCGGAGAATTGAGAGCAAAAGTGGCACAACCAAGGTGGCTTCCTCGTAACCATAGTAAGGACGCAGAATCAAACAAAGCTCGAGATCGCAGCAACTTCGCGCAACACCTCAGCCTTGCACAACATGGCAATACGGAGAAAGCCAGCGTCAGAATAATGGGAGTGGCCATCAGATATCGAGCTATAGCAGACCATAGCACAAGCAACAAGACTGTAGGACGACGGAGGAATAGTGCAGTGGTACCGGCACAAGAGCCCCACGATTGGGTGACATAGTTCCAGAATGAGTGACAACCTTGCAAGCACAAGTTCAATAAACTAAATGAGTGAGGTGGCGGTACGTGGGTGTAAGCATGTGCCATTTACAGTCAAACAACAGGAATGTCATGAAGTGTCGTGGTATCATGTGGAACGATCAGCCTTCACATCGACTACGAATTTGATGGCAGTTCCACCCATCTATTAGTTAGAGTATACCTTGCCCAGTTTGGGTAATAATGCCACCGCCAACCCATTAGATGATTATTCCCATACTCCCCCCTACACTTCACCGATATATCACTACTACTTCCCCCTTGTAGACCTGGGCGCGGGAGATATCGCGGCGCAGCGCTTCAGCCGCAGCCTCTCGCGCCTGCCAATGCATTACATGTGGGAGTTTCCGAAAATAGGGGACCCTAATATAGCACCCTAAATAGTAGGATCCTTATTATAAGGACCCCAAAATAAGGTACCCCTAATTTTCGGAAACTCCCATGTGTGTCCGTGCGTGCCGTGTCGATCCGGCTCTGTGTGCATTTAAACAGTTGACATGTAGGCATGTGGCGGTATGTGGGCAGGCATTCATCTGTGGATGAAGTGTATACGAGGTGTACATATCTCTATGCATAATAATAATAATAACAATAATAATAACAATAATGAATATATATATATATATACATATGTATATATATATACATATGTATATTGGTGTGTGTGTGTGTGTGTGTCTGTGCATGTATGTATGTGTGCATGCATGCATGCATGCATGCATGCATGTATGCATGTATGTGCATAATAAGACATGTACATGTAAATATAAAAAATGTATAGATATACACACAGGTATGTAGCAACATAACATGTTGCATATTCATACTGTTTTGGAACCTGTATGGCTCATGGTTCCGGGCTCGGAACAGTCGCAATTGTCGCAATACCTCCAACTAAAAGCAATGCACTTCACGTGTCTTTCACAGCTATGCGCTGACTTTTCCACACGCTGCATGCCACTCATTGATGTGCTGGTCGAGGGTGCATCCACACCACCGTCCATTTAGTAAAAACTGTTCAATACCAGGCATATTCTGTTTGTGTTGCTCAGGTTACCTGTTTTCCGCCATCATACCTGACCTATGGCTCCTTGTTCTGCACCACTCCTGTGCGTCGCGGTTTATGCGTTGTTGACTGACTTTCGAGTTTCATGCTTTGCAGGCTGCGCAGCCACTCGCAACTACGAACCGGGGAGAAAGATTTGTGGAGAAAAGATACAAAGTGTGAAAAGTGGTGGCTCCTTAAGAAGCAACCAGAATTGGACCCAGATGCCCTACCTGTTCTCGTAGTCTACTTTGCACTCTCAGAAGCCCTCGCCCTTGGGCAGCGTCTTCATGAACTCCCAGCGGTCTGTCGGTCCGATCTCCTCGGGCTTCTGGGGCGTGTCTGAGATGGAGCCATCCTCCAACTCCTGCATGAAGTCCTCACTGATGGTGTCTTCGTTGTCCATGACACCGAGGTTCGGGCCAGCCTTGCCAGCATCACCTCCCTCCAGGGCTACTGCGGCTGCCGTCACCTCACACAACTCCGCGGTGATAGCAGCCTGGCGCTTCTTGTTGTAGATGAGAACGAGCTTCTTCTGCAGATCGTTGGCGTTGTCCGTAGCGACCTTCATGGC
>CAJNDV010001030.1:0-12821 GCA_905221635.1 Symbiodinium sp. CCMP2456
ACTGCTACTGCTACTTCTACTGCTACTGCTACTGCTACTGCTGCTGCTACTGCCACTGCCACTGCCACTGCCACTGCCACTGCCACTGCTGCTGCTACTACTACTACTCCTCCTCCTACTACTACTACTACTACTACTACTACTGCTACTACTACTACTACGTCGTCGTCGTCGTCGTCGTCGTCGTCGTCGTCGCGACGACGACGACGGCGTTTCCGGTTACGACTACGACGAGGACGACGACTATGGCCACTGCTGCTGCTGGCTGCTATTTACTGCTAAATACTTCTACTTGCTATTGGTTATTTTTGCACGCTTGCTACTGCTGGTACATCTACTGCGAAGACGGCCGTGATGACGACGGCTACTGGGGTCCGGGTTCGGATGTTTCGGCGTCGAGAAACGTGAATGCAACTCCCAAAGCAAACGTTAACTTAATCCAGCAGAAAGAGACTCCTAAACCCAGTCCACGACTCTCGCCAGGCCAAGCTCGGCGAGAATCATCGAGACACCGTGCCAGCCTTACCGATTGGGAATACTTTCCCGCAATCAGAGGCTCGTATCCATGTACTCCCGACTCCCGACTACCAAGTGTGCCTCCGAACTTCCTGGCGCAGAATCCTCCAGCTTCACCTGCACGCAACCTGTTTTCCCCACAAGATATCCAACCCACTCGGGAAGGTGTGGATTTCTGTTTGCCGGCTACCTGAGAAGTCTTCGGGGGTAGGAGGCTAAAAGAATGCGTTTCTTCATGTTGCAGCCTGTTCCCAGTTAAGAGGTGCACTGTAGCAGTGTCTTCCAGTCAGAATTCACATTACTAAAGAGAAATCAAGATAGCAGTTGCCACTTACTAAGATGGCCAGCATCGCAGAACTCTCCGCGATCTACAGCGCACAGGCAGCGGCCCGAAGCCAAGCAAGCAAAGCCCGGGAGAAACGACCTTCGGGATCTTCAACAGCCAATAGTGTTTCTCCTTCTCTCAGCACGCCCGTTCTGTCCAGGGCAAGCACAAGGAGGCAGAGCCCTTGCTCCACAAGACCCTGGAATACAGGGCATCCTGACAGCACCCATTGCGGAGCTTCGCAGAGGTGCACACATACCATAATGCCTATGCCCTATGCATATGTTGCAGCTTCCTTCGCATTGCCCAAACAAACCAGGGCACTGTGCGATTGAGGAAAGGTGGGGCTTTGCAGAACGGTTGCATGGGATGGAGAATCCGGTCGTGAGGGCTTGGGGGATTCTGAGTTTTCGTTTCAGGTTGCACGGTGGTTAGAGACCGGTTTAGTGCATGCAGCGAGTGAATGCATGTCCCGACATCCCAATTCCCTGAGATACTGCAGCACGAAGCACCTTGCCTCCTTGTCCTGGAGCAATTTCGTCGCCCGTGAAGGGGTGGTGGCCGCTACACCAACATGCAGTGCAGCAGCATGTGGTAATACTGAGTATAACATGCCATAACCATCATGATAGGAATGACACGCATGCATGTCGGCAGATAGTATCCAGCAGAAGTATCGTACATCATCGCCAACAGAAGCAAACGTACATAATTTTAAACGCTTCGCGCCGTCCGCCTCGGCCCGGCCGCAAACAACGAGGGCCAACGAACTGCTGGTGCCTTCAGGGAAAGGAGAGGAGATTGCGTACAAACAACCAGTAGAGGCATTTGCAGGACTTGCGCATCGACCGCTGCCGCCGGAAAGCGGAAGCAAGGCAGGGAAGCAGGGCGAACGGGTAGGGAGGGGCCCTGCACCCCGTGCCGGATGGAGGGTGGGACTCCCTACAGAGAGCCCAAATCCATTGGAGATTTCACCCAGGACCTTGGGGCTCATTTCTGGGTTCACACAGACGAACCCCCCCCCGATAGCGGGTTTGAGGGGGCCACTGGGGGGGGGATGAAGAGGTGGGGAATAGAGGGAATCCGAATAGGAACCTCTGACCGCTTCGGCCGGGGCCGAGGCGAATTTTAGAGTAGGCTGGCACAGGACACTCAAACACATCCACATGGTAGTAGCAGGGAGGAGCAACAACCGCACAAGCACCTTTTAGTGGCAATCATTTTTCGGCCTGACGGCCGTTATCATGTGTAGACCAGCCCACAGTGCTGGCTCAGTGCCACTCTCATATGTCAGCTTGCGGATGCAACTGAGGAGAAGAAGCAGGGCCACCTGCACCCCGAGACGCGACTTTGCCGCAGCTGCGGCACAGACTAGGATCGTAGTTCAAAGTATGTTGGACTTGATGTTTTGACAGGTCGCTGGTGCAAGTGTAGTGTCGTGGTCGTAGATTGTGGCCTTTGTCAAGATCATGCAGTAGAGTTGCTATTCTGCTGAGCAGGGTTAAGTTCTTAGATTTCCTTGGCTGGGCGATAGCGTGATGGTCGCCTTTGCTCTTGCGGCATGCAGGCTTGTTGCGTTGCAGATGTTGGCCGACAATGCCCTAGCGCTGGGCAAGCTGAACGAGGCCTTTCTTCTGAGGGCTTTTGGCTTCTTTGTGTCGGAGAACAGGGAGGGCCTTGGCCTGCGCTACGTTTTTGCCGGAATATCAGCTGAAAGGCAGAGAAGTACAACCTCCGCATCATCCAGGCGCCGGGCAGGGCGGGTTGGTGGGGATTCGGACGGGGGGGGCACAGCCCGGTGGAAGAGCGTGGAAGAGCGAGGACATCTGAAGGCTGGGGCAAAAGCTCCGAAGTTTCCCTAGATGCATCGAGCGTCATCTACCCATGTACAGGGGTTCTAGAATAGCGGCATAGCCAATCATGCAAGCTAGTCCTTCACCCACTTGCAACCCATTGCATTGAAGCTGTTTTGCTTAGAAGAGCGAAGGTGCGGGAAACGTCACTGGGGCCAGACCACCTGGAGACGCTGCAAGCAGTATCTCGGCCTTAGCTGCTGGTGTGGAGATACCTGCAGTCGGTCTAAAATCCAATAGTTGGCTTTGCACCCTTGTGATTGTCCATCGATCGTTGCAGGACTGCGTAGGTAGAATACTGATGCATTTTGCCCGCCTCCCTTTTTCGGCCGCTGCGGTCCTGAGGTCGCAAGCTTGGCCTACATGTACAGATTGATGGGCCAGCTGGACAAGGTGTGGGAGACTGTGCAAGAGGGGTTTTGAAGGTTTTTGAAGAGTCCCCAGACCGCAAAGCAGCTATCTCCGCCACTCCCCAGGCAGAGCCCTTACAGCGCCGGGTCCTTTCCAGCCAGGAGGCTTCTTTAGGCCAAATGCACAATGCCACCTGGCCGGTTCTGAGTGGAAGGACCTGTAGGTTTCGGGACTTCGGATGGAGGTGCAGCGTATGCAACTCTGCGTGACCAGAAGCATGGCCTGGTTTTTGGAACCGTCGCCGCACCCAAAGTGCTTTCTTGAGGCGGAAGCGGCGGGTCCGAAGGGACCCATTGATCACAGGCACTAGTGAGTCACTAGTCACTAGTACCCGCTGGTAGCCACTAGTACCAGTGCTTTCGCCATCGCTAGCACGTTCTGATGCTATCGTTCTCGTCATGAGAGGCACTCCTACTCCGGAAAAGGGGAGCCGTCGCAAGGTGACTGTGTCCAGCGTCACCAATCTTGCCCACCTCCTGAAGGAGAAGGGCAGGCCTTTGAAGGGCAATATCTGTTCTCCGGAGCGATTTGCATGCGGCTTCGGGGATGGTTCGAGCGGCCAGCGCCTGGCTTTTCCTGGCAAGCCGGACTGGTTTGAGGGCTTCATTCAGGCTAAGCTCGAAACCTTAGACAGGCAAGGGCCGAGAGCAGCATCTTAAGAACTGAGCGCAGGTATGTGGAGGCTGAGGAGCTCTACCGGCGGGCTCTCATGACTCGTGAGACGAAGTATGGCAGCCACATGTCCGAAGGGGTAACATGTACGAGTGTAGGTCAACGTTTTTGCTTCTATCGACGAGTGGTAATGTGTCATGATATGTGGATACCCAGAACCTACGAGAATCAGGCCTCCACCACGATACGCTGCAAAGCGTCAGTGATTTGGCGGGGCTGCTGAGGCACATTCTGGATTATGGCCGAAGAAGTCTACTTAGTCTCTGTGTCTGGCGTTCAGGGTTCTCCGACGGTTCACTGGAGTCCAACGCCCTCTGAGATGAGCACGGTAAGGAAGAAAGCTTGCTGATGTGTCCAATTTCGCATGATTTTTTGTGCCACTCGAGCAGCACAAGCGGCAGCAGGGGTAGTGGTGCGGGTGGTGGCGGTGGGTGGCAGTGGTCGGAGCAGCACCAACAGTCGCCGCAGCAGCAGTGGGAGTAATCGTTGTCTTCAGTGGCAGTTGCAGCGGAAGTGGTAGAGGTAGTGGCTGTAGCAATCGTAGTAGCTCTACAATTAGAGAAGAAGGAAGCAGTAGTAGTAGTAGTAGTCGTCGTAGTAGTAGTAGCAGTAGTAGTGGTAGTAGTACTAGTAGCAACAGGAGTGGTAGTAGTAGTAGCAGTAGTAGTGGTAGTAGTAGTGGTAGTGGTAGTAGTGGTAGTAGTGGTACTACATATTAGTAGCTGACGCTTCGAGCAGCAGTAGCAGGAGCGATGTTTGTCGTTGTCGTTGTTGTTGTTGTTGTTGTTGTAGTGTGGTGTTGATGTTGCTGGTTGTGGCGAGGGAAGCCATGAGTTACTTGCGACGAAATCAGCAGGTCGCAGTTGCTGAAGCACATTGTGGCGCTGAGCCAGCAGTAGCAGAAACAGTGTTCGCAGTGCTAGTGGTGCTGGTCGCATTCGATGATGTCAACAAAAGAATTCATGCTTGACGAAAGAAAGAGAGCACTCAACAGTCGCAGCAGGATTTCGCATCAAGAGCAGAATTAAACGGTAACAGTAACCGGTGGAGAAAACTTCACGTGATTCACGCGAACAGAGATTTTCCACGAACGGCAGCAGGTCTTATGATAGTTTGTGACAAACCACGAACGGCAGCAAGGTATGACGAGGAGACAATCTAGAATCTAGAATCACATGAATTAAGAGCAGTTCAAGCATCTCAAGGCCCGAATTGCCGCACAGCGTACTTCCTTCCCGGCTTAATGAGCAGGCTGAAGGGCAGCTTCGAGGAGGCCGAGATGTGGTCGAGTCCGGAGGTGGTACTACGTACCAGCCCTGTTGCCCGGAGCCTTCGAATCATGTCAAGATCCTTTGAGAAGGAACCTCTTGAAATGGCACCCTTTGCCTTTCGTGTTTCTGGCCTTACAGGGTTCAGGCGAGTTCAGCCACCCGAATGCTGATGCCTGCAGAAGAAGACCGTCACGGAGTCTGAAGCTGCTTCCTGTCCAAAGCTTCGCAGGCACAGGCGCTGCACGAACGTGCGTTGTCAGGCCGCCGAGTGACTGAGCGCAAAGAAGATTGGTTCTCAGTAGGATTTCCCTGCTGCATAATTCTACGCCCGCCCCGAACGATCGTGGAGGAACATTTGCATAGCCTCGGCATCAGGTCCAGACTGTGCACAAATAGCACATGTTCCTGAAAAAGTCTTTGAACCACCACACTGTTGGACATCGTTTATCTGGCAGACTCTGTAGGATTGGATGTCCAGCAGCTGTTTCTAGTTTCTTCTCGAAAAACCGGGTTGAAGCGCTTCCCGTGCTGTATCCGAGACACTGCATGGAGAAGACCATCCAGAAATTTTCCGTGCCCTGGCCGACTTGGTAGTGGCCGGCCGAAGAAGTAAGACGGAGAGCGCCCGGCCCTGGAGAGAGCAGAATCTTATTCTTGATGGAAGAAGTTTTTATGAGCCGAGGCTGCAAGAACAACCTTGCACTTGTCTTAAAAGATCGCGACGACAAGACCCGCTTCGACTCCCAGAAGGCACCAATTGAGCCGTTTTTCTTGCAGAATACCAAGGTAGCAGCCTCAAAACCTTATCTCAGTCAGTCTAGCCACACGATGGGATCTCTTTCTAATCGGACACCGATTTGATCGCCGGGACAGCTTTGATGTAAGCAAGATGTTTTTGGCACACCCTCGGGTCGCTGCACGCTGGCTTGGCCTTCGGATGGCCGATGTGTATGTAGGTAGGTAGGTAGGTAGGTAGGTAGGTAGGTAGGTAGGTAGGTAGGTAGGTACGTATGTATGTATGTATGTATGTATGTATGTATGTATGTATGTGTATACCTATAGATCTATGAATGTGTGCGAAGTTAAAATGCAGAGAATCAAAATTACATAGTGATCTGCATATGACCGTACATATAATGTGAGCACACGGTATAACATACAATGTAACATGCAAAACATCTAAAATGCCACAATTACTGCAAATTATGTCCAGTCTGGTATGTTGTACAGAATGTAAGTATTATTTTATCATGTAAGATGTATAGTATACAATCTGTAAAACTTTCTTAATACCATACAGTTTACTACAGTTATTATTTTGTCGATAGTGTATGTATATACACACACTGCAAAATACAATGCACAATACAATAGAATGTCGTATGCTAATGCGCTACCTTCTATACAAAACGCAATACGTATTGTGTACTGTATAAACCAATAAGGAAATAATATATGTATGTATACATGCATATATTTATATCGATATACATAGATATTTTTTGTATATTTGTCATTATTATATTCATATATCTGTATCTAGCATGCGAAGCAACATCCGTAAAATAGCTGACTTACATAATTGCAAAAATGCATTGTGTGTATATACATATATATATATATACACATATAGATAGACCAGTATACATGCATATTTGTTGGAGTGTTTTGGTCTTCCGTGGTCCTCGCCTGAGCTGGTCGAGCGCGAGTGCTAAAAATAGATGCATATAGCTAAATAAAACCATATATACACCTCTAGGTGTATTGATCGGCAGCTCAGTCTTTTTCTACTTGCATGTCTGAGTTTGTGTACTATTGTGGAACCAGCAACTGGTATTGGATCCCATCAAAGTGTATACACCCAGGGCAAAGTTTGCAAACCTGTAATTCTGGACCGAAGCGTATACATCACAGTGAGTGTGCATCTCTTTTGGCTCCAAATCAGACCCAACAATATTCAGTATCTAAGTCTCTATGGATGATTATGGATGCTTCTCACAGTGCTTGCTCCAGTACGTATCATCGCCTACGAAGCACCCCCCACGAAGCCCGTATTCTCGTTGCGTTCCTCAGCATCCCTGCAAACCGAGTCTGGGGACCAACCGACTAGGCTAGGAAGTTTCCATGCTCAATCGGAGTTTCCATGCTCAATCGGGGGAAAGTGCATTGTCCGAAAGAAATGTTGAAGAAGCGGCCCAGTGTTGCGCATCCAAATTTCTTGCACGTCTCATTCTCTCACAATCCATACTGACGGGCTGAAGCAACGTTATGAGTTCCAGTCTGTAGACCTATCAGTTTTCCTTGTTTGTATTGTAACGCCGCAATCCCGACAGACTCCCTGTTTTCTAACCACGTAACATATCCCTATATCCCTATGCGATTGCTAATGCAAGTATATCCCGTTTCTTCGGGCATTTGGGTGCTGCATTCCTTAATTCCTACAGTTGATTGTGCCATTAAAAACTTGCTTGTTGAACATGGCGGACAATATCAACGGTCGCTTCTTAGGACAATATAGTCTGCATGCTCTTGACAATGTGTCTATATACGAGTGATGAAATCTTTGCTTCATGTATTAGCACACTTGAACGATCTCACAATTGTCCTTAAAAGGAGTTCATACCAGCCTTAGCTCGTGCATGTTCTGCTGACCTTGCTATTCCCATGCAACATTTATGCTTGGATTCTTGTTGACACCTACTGGAGCCCTATTAGAAGCCATTGTCCCGGTCCAGAACATGATTTCTCTTATTTGAGAAAAAGGTGGTAAGACACGTCAAACGGTTGCATGGATTCACCCATTGATCTGCTTGTACCTTTTGCGTTACAGATTCACAAGTACCCTGTGGTCTTGCAAACCCAACTGGCTACATTGTTCATCCTGTTCAAATCCTTGCAACCTTGCTTATGCCAGCAATAAACTACCACTTCAACATCTGTGATATTGACCCGTCTCACTCCTCGGACGAGTCTCATAGTTCATCCCAAGGTAACTGGAAATGGTGTTGCTAGAGTTTTGTCTGTGTACGGAGTGAGGACACCTAACAGATTGTAAGCTGCAAGATATGGCTTGCTCACGACCTGCATTCTTATCAGGCTCATTTCACAAGAATCTAGCTTCCCTGGAATGATGTTTGCAAATGTGCTGCAGTTCGTCTATGTGCCGAGTGTTGAAAGCCTAGCCAAGTGATTAATTTAAAAATACCGCTTCTCCTTACCATCAGGCTTTGCCAGTCGTATTTCAGCTTTCTGTGTACCTTGATATTCCAATAATGTTGGCAACACCTACGGAAATATTGTTACCAGGATAAGAGCCACGTCATGTTCCACATGATGATTCTTGGTGGGTGACATGTAAGCGCCTATTTGCGACATGTGTACATAGATTGCCTGCTCGCTTATAAGCTCCATGTATTGGAACGGTCAGACCAACTGTTTTGATGCTGCAGCATGGCCTGTCGGCTAAAGTCGCTGGAATATGCATATGGCGACGCGAATTTGCAAATCATCTTTCTTTAACACAAGAACAACGCGCCATTCCTGGAAACACCGAATTTGTGGCGGCTACCTAGGACCATCTATTCTGCTAGTCCTTGCTTGGCCTCATTGCATATACTCTCTTCTTGATATAACCTACGTAAACTCTCCGAAAATTTGGATTAAGGTGTTCATGAAGTACTGATGAAAAAGATTCCGCTCGTAAGGTTTAATATGCAAGGGGACAATGAAGCCCCCCAAGTTCATAAACTACAACCCTGGTTCATAAGCCTGGGGCATGACTGCTCGAAGTCAGCTGGAAAGTCTACACCATAAGTGGACCAGTTCTCTGGTATCTGTCTGCAACCCTGCTTTGTGACGCGTTCAGCCATGCAGGAGGCAAAACAAACCCAGGCTGGCCGAACCTTGAAACATGCAGCTTACCAACAATGGGTCGGGTCCGAAGCCATCAAACCGACAGATTTTCTCACCATTTCATCATCAGCTGGATCCTACCATGGTACTCAAACCCTCCTTCGTTTCACCGTTTCACCTTTTCATCAATTAGCTTGGTCCTGTGAGGTGAAGAGGGCTAACCACATGGGGTGGTGTCGCCCCCGGGCCATTGCACTATTTCATCAATTTGCCGTTTCACCATTTCACCAATTGGTTTGGCTTTTACGTCTAAGCCCAGAAACCATTTCACCAATTAGTTTGGCTCTATGTCTAAGCACAAAACCATCTCACCGCGTCACCATTTCACCAATATGTTTGGCCCTATGTCTAAACCCAGATACCATTTCACCAATTAGTTTGGCCTTATGAAATTTAGGAGCGTGAGCACATGAGGGGGACATGAGTGCTAAAATGGTGAAATGGCCCGACCACGTCGGGGGAAATGAATGGTGAAAGGGTGAAATGCTTGACCATATGCGGGAAATAAATGGTGAAACGGTGCACTTGTGAAATGGTGAGGGGGCCCAACCATCTGGTTTAAGTGAACGGTGAAGTTGTGGTGTAGGGAAATTGCCTAAGCATATGGTAGAAATTCACGGGTGACATGGTCAACTGGCTTGGGGTTTTGCAGGACAGCGAGTAAATCCAGTCCGGGGGCAGGCTGGGGGGGAGGGGGGTATAGCATTGCCCAATTTACCAATATACTTCAAAATATACGTATACTATGTACTGTATATTACATAGTACATAGTACATAACTTGTAATGGTATATTACGAGTAACAAACAGTAATGCATAACCCCAAAAAATTCAATATTTATAGGTTTATAGGTACACGAGCACCACCACGACGACGACGACGACTCCTACTACTCCTACTGCTATTGCTACAATTACTACCGCGACTACTACTACTACTACTACTACTACTACTACTACTACTACTACCACTACCACTACTACTACTACTACTACTACTACTACTACTACTACTACTACGACTACTACTATTACATATGTTATAAGAGTATCTAACACATTTGTTTTAAGACAGTAAACCTACAAAACACATATTCTGCAGCATAGTACACAGTACAATTAACATTTCACGTAATAATTACGACATAGTTTTCTATAGAGCAAGAAGATAGAATGAATTAAGATATGGTTTGATACCATATACTACAACATCAATTAATGTAAATTTATTGTAAACTAATGTAAAGTAATATAGTATAATATAACACAATATAAGATAGTATAAGACAATATAGCATAACAAAAAATATCATAGCATAATATAAGTTAAGTTTAGATGAGATAAGACAATATAGTATTGCTATACTGTATTATACTATGCTAAAACGCTATACTATATTCTATTGAATTCTATTCTATCTTCTTAAATTGCATTAAACTGCATGATCCAATATAATATAGCATAATACAACCAAGCAATTCAGAAATAGTATAGTGTATGATGTCGATGATAATCTGATTTAAACCGACTTAAGATAGCACAATATAAGGAGAACGCATTGCAACATAATTGGTTCGTACTTAGTACACTGTGCTATCGGGTAGTTATGCTAACAGCTTCAGTTTTTCTTGTAGTTATACTTGTAGTCATAGTTACACAGTTGCAGTTGTGTAGTTACAGTTGCAGATATAGTTATAGGTACAGTTATAGTAATACAGTTACAGCTGTAGCTTTAGTAGTAAAATTCAATCAAATTGTGGGTCAACCATCCAATGACAGGCGGAGCAGCTCTATCGCGAGGTGCCTTGGTTCTCATGCTCAATGTGGGTTGCCATTGCAGGATGACGGCATATGCATGGCCCAGGTGCAGAAAGGATGCCTTGTGCAAGATGGGGAGGGGTGCAAGGAGTAGTTCTGATTTTTTACAGCATCGCACGGCCTTCCCATGAGCTCGTGCAAGTTGCTGCGCCAGAAGACTTCTCACAGCTTCTCAACTCCGGCCAGGCGCGTGCCGGTGCGACGTCCCGTCTCGGCCAGGAGCCCAGAGCAGAAGGGCTCCGAGCCTGAGGCCCTACGGCCTACGTGCTTGTAACGCCCCGCAGTCTCTCAGTCCTAGCGGGCAGGACGGCAAAGTGCTGTTGCACAGGAGCTAGGACGAGGTCTCGGTACAGGATTGGAGAATTTCGACATCCTCAGCGGACCCTGGGAAACCTCGCTCGAAACCTCGACCAGCGGACGTTCAAGCGCCACATCACGCCGCCCCTAGAAACAGCATAAGGACAGTCCCTGGCAATGTCATAACAAGCAAGAACCGATGGATTGTTGCTGGTTTGTTCGAGACTTGCCCAGGCCTGGATCACCCAGACACGCTAACCTACGAGCACAACTTGGCCGCCACCTGCCTTGTGGAGCATGAGGATCCGGATCTGATTTTGGAGGGTTGGGTGATAAAATCATGTGAATGAAGGCTGGGTCTCCTGGTGACTGGGATCTCAGTCAGGCGAGAAACGCAAATGGTTACCAGCCGTTCAGCTTGTCTTAGGTCTTGCTGGGAAACAACTCCGAAGAGGCGGAGAAGCTCTACCGCCATGTGGTGGAGGGCAGTTCCTCGGACAATTTCGACGGTGTAGAGGGTTTCTACGTCTACGGGACGAACTCCATTAAGGAGAAAAGCGGCTGGGGCTGGAGAACCCAGACACGCTGCGAAGCCTCAGCGCCTGAGCTGACTTGAGTCTTGGGATGCCGCGGGTTCGCTGCTAGTTAGTTCCTTCCAGTCGTGACGATGCCTTGGCATGGCTGTCCGGCCTCACGATCCAGGCAGCTTGGCGTGCCTCCTCGAGGTCAAAGGGGACATGCAGAACGCAAAGAAGATGCAGCAACTTCGACAAGAGAGAAATGGGCAAAACTCCATCGGGACGGCTTGGTTCAGACCTTTGGAAGGTGGAGGCATCCTTTCTCCAGGGCTCCTGGTGTCCATATTCCCTGCCTGTGCTTCTCCAGAGCCTGTTGAGGTATATGGCCTACAAGGGCTTGCAACTGAGGCCGGACTTTACAGCCACAGCTCCAGTCGTGATGCTGCAAACCTGACACGCTCCCTGCACTTCCCTTCCTTTAGACCCTTTGCCTGCAGGTTGGGGGAAGACCACCCCCATACGTTGACCTGCATGAACAATCTGGCCACTCGGCTTGCAGCTTTGGTTTTCAAGATCCGATCCTTCTTTCTTTTTCCGAAAGCTTGGCGAACGTGAAGATGCTTTGGATGGCATGACGTGATGATGTTGACGTGAGGTTGTCGCTTGGGTTGTCGTGCAGGTGCGTGGCATGTGAGGTATTCGGGAGTTGGCCCCTAGCGTTTCGTGAGGCTGGTTGGCCTTGACTCGCCGCGCGTCATGACATTGCGCTGTGCGCGTGGTGCCGTGACGATTCGAATTCGGAATTGACATCCCTCTTGGCATTTCCGGCATGTTGGTGTCCTGCTGTAAATTCCGATACATTGGCGTCATGTCGGCCTCGAAGTGACAATCTTCTCGCCGGAGCGGCGGGTCCTGGTGCTGCACATGTGAGGCCGCTTTGGTAGCAGGGTTGACAGAGGGCTTTGTAGAAGGGCTTTACTCCTGAAGCCCACGGGGATCCAACATTGGGAATCAAAAGAATCGGTTAGTCTGCGAGCGCGGTGGGGTTGTGACGTCCTATCATTTACACAGGATCTCGCTGGACACGCGTCTCTGCAGGCCTGATGGATTGGAAATTCCAATGCACTGGTCACCTCTTGGCTTCAAACTTGAATTTTTGAATTTTGGGGCAAGCATGTTGCCCGTTTTCTTGACTTCCGCCTGTATGTATTGTATGTATGTATGTAT
>CAJNDV010001031.1:0-15810 GCA_905221635.1 Symbiodinium sp. CCMP2456
AATCACGAACAGGTTTTAATCAGCAGGGTCACTTGCCAGGAACACACTGTATGCACGCCGCGGTCTGTCAACGGGGGGGGGAGCATATATATATATATATATATATATAGTGATGTAGATACAGGCACGCTGTAGATCCAAGTTGTTCATGTTGTGTTACTAGACTTGCTGGACTGATGTATGTCCTGGGCCGTGGCAGAAGCTTCCGGTACCATGGAAGTTAGCAGCCCTTGGCATCGAAGATCCGTGGCTTCGATGTCGGAAGAGTTCTACTGCTGGCGACTCTGCACCTAACAATCTCACAAACCCTCGAGCCTCCCCTTAAAGGGTACTATGGGGTTCTAAAGTTTTCATCCCCTTTAAAGGGTACTATAGGATTCTACAATCGGATCCACTTTAAGGGTACTATGGGGGTTCAGAATCCAGAAGCCTGAAAGGCCAAGGGCTGTGCTAAGGGTTCACGTGGTAGTATCATTGCTGAGCTGGTAAAGCCATGTGCACACAGATAAGAAGTAAATTGTTACCAGGTGAAGCTGTTCTGTGCCTTCCCTCCTTATCCTGTTCAACGCTTGTCCAGTTGTGATTGCCGAATCATTTTGGCTGAAGATCTCTAGCTCCCGCAAGCAAACACCTGTGAGCTTGTGGGAACCCCCCTCGTTATGCTTCCTGATGTCACGCATAATCCTAGCGAGGGATTGAGCAGTGTTTTTTGTTCTTCACTCGTACCTGTGCAAGCACCCAGCCTTCGACAAGCGATGCCGCCAAACTCAGAGGACTTCCGCGGACCTACTTCCAAGTCCAAAGCCAAAGGCGCAGGCAAGAGCAAGGCACCCCTTCCGCCGGAGCCTGCAGCTGGACAGCTTTCGCAGGCAGCCGACCCGGATGTGGCGAAGGCCAGGCCAAAAGCTGCAGAGACCGTGCATCTGTCTCCGGCGATTCCGGCGCGAGCAGGGGCTCCGCAGAGATTCCCTGCAGATGACAGCGGCTATGCAGCGGAGGCTGATGCCGCAGCCAACGTTGCCATGATCGAAGCAGAACAGGATACTCGCAACCTTGACATTCCGCCGCTGGCCTTGGGAAAGAAGGGCATGGGAACTCTCCGCCTCGTGTCCAACCATTTCTACCTGTCAGTGAGATCCAGTGGTGATGCCACTGTTCGGCGCTGTTGGCGGATAGACTTTAGCAAGATGGATAAAGACAAGGACCCCAATGCGAAGAAGATGCCAAAGAGAAAAGGCGACGATGAGCATGAAGTGCCAAAGTGGCTGCGGAAGAAGGCGGTGGAAGATCTGCTCAAAGGCATTCCGCATACTGATTGGCTACATGATGGCAACAATTTGCTGTACACGCGCAAGACCGTGACTACGCTTCAAGATCTGCGGCAAGAGGTCAAGGTTCCTCCGACGAGACCTGGCGGAAAGCATTGCCAGCTGGAGTTGGAGGTGAAGTTCGAGGGCCGTGAGATCAATCTTGGATGGTTGCACCGGCCGCAGGTGAACAAGGACCCCGCGGAGGCCATGGCGTCAATGTCAGAACACAAGCACTTCGTGCAGGTGGCCATCCGAACTCTCGCACAAGAGAGGGAGGAACTTATTGCGCAGGGCCGAAAAGTCATTTGCGCTGACAGCCGGCTAATCTGTGACGCCGTGTCGCTCAAATACGGTCGCGAGATTTGGTTCGGCTACCGCGGCCAGGTGGAGCTCGTGAATGACGGGACTGACGTTGGTGGCAAACTGAACCCCGCGCGCGCGCGCGCGCGCGCGCGCGACCTTGAGCTTGAACCTCGTGCCCTCTGTAGGTCTTCCCGAAATGTCGGTCATTGACCTGCTGGGGAAATTCGCAAAACGTCCTGGAGACAAGCGCAGTGCGGAGGAGTGCAAGCACGATGTCGTCCGGCGGTATTGGCAATACCAAAACCTGCACAAGTCGCTACGGACAGAACTTGGCCTGCGAGGGCTGAGGGTCAGTGCGGAATATGGCAAGGTGAAGTTCAAGGGCAAGCCGGTGCATGGGCTTACCGACAAGCCCGCGAATCGACATCAGTTCGATTGTGAAGAGATGGGTGGCCACGTCGATGTCGCCGCCTATTTCCGGCACAAGCACAACATCGACCTGAAGTATCCGGAGCTGCCCTGCATCCAGCTGGGCAACGCACGTACCTGCATTCCCATGGAGTTCGTCGTCGTCATGGGTGGTGAACACAACCTGGCATCGGGAAG
Organism: Symbiodinium sp. CCMP2456; assembly: GCA_905221635.1. Classification (NCBI taxonomy): domain Eukaryota; class Dinophyceae; order Suessiales; family Symbiodiniaceae; genus Symbiodinium; species Symbiodinium sp. CCMP2456. The sequence continues at coordinate 2,220 of CAJNDV010001031.1, forward strand.
GCCGCTGCCGGAGTTCCAGCAGGAGGTGACAAGGAATGCTGCCATGCTTCCCTCCATGCGGCGGGACCTGATACTGCAAGCCGTGAGAAACGCACAGCTAGGCCCTTCGGCAGCCCTGAAGCCATGTGGAATTGACCTAGACTTCCAGATGCTTGCCCTTACCGGCCGGCAGTTGGACACGCCAAAGCTCCGAGATGGCAACGATGTCATGTGGAGCTCCACGAACTATTCCAACAGTTTCAAGACCGTTTCCCCACCTAAGTTCAATGTCTCCTGGGGCCTCTGGTGCTTCACAACACAGTCCACACCCAGTGACGAAGATGTCAGCTCTTTCGCGGCTGAGTTCAAGAAGCGTTGCAAGGCGAAGGGCATGAGCTTCGCAGACGCGAAGTTTGTGGAGTGGCCGCAAGAGGCCTTCTACTCATATTTCCGTTGCTATAGGAACAGGGAGGCCTTCTCTTTGGATATGGGCAATGCGATCCGAGATGATCTCCAAAGGGTGGCGCATGCGCACAAGGACCTCAAGCTGCTCGTTATCCTGCTAGACAACAGTGAGGCAATTACACAGCACATCTACAAGCTCGTCAAGCTCATCACAGAGACCGAGATCGGCGCCTTCACCACGCAGTTCGTCAACTGCAAGAAGGGTATCGCGGACGCGGAAAAGAAGCTCAACAACCTCATGCTAAAGGTCGCCCCAAAAGTTCCTGAAAGGCTCACAGGGTCTAGGGCGGCTTTCAACGTGGCTCTGTCGGAGCCACACCCGCTTCTGTGGAAGGACGAGGGCACCGTGATCATGGGTGCTGATGTGACCCACAATGTTGCCGGCATCAGCGTGGCTGGAGTTGTGGGTTCTGTGGACTCAAGCTATGCATCTTACTTTCACGAGATCCGTGGGCAATCGCCGTACACACTGAATACCCTAAAGCAGCGAAATCGCCAAAGCGAAGAGCGTATCACTGACTTGTCCAGCATGGCGCAAAGCATTCTGGAGAAGTGGAGAAATGTGAACAACAAGCTCCCCGAGACGATCATCTACTACCGCGACGGCGTCTCTGATGGGCAGTTCATCAACGTACTGAAGCGGGAGCTCAACTTGCTCGACAGTGCCTTCAAGAACATCAGCCCCACGTACAGCCCGAAGCTGGTGATCATTGTTGGCCAGAAACGTCACCAGACCCGCCTGTGGATGCAGGACGGCTTCCAAGATGTCAAGGGAAAGGGAAAGGAGAAGGGGAAAGACGATAAAGGCAAAGGCAAGAGCAAAGGAAAGGACACTGCACAGGTTCCTCCTGGTACAGTGGCCAGTGAGGGCATTGCCGAGCCATGCCGAGCCGTCGCATTTGAGTTTCTTCCTGGTCTCGCAGCAAGGTATTCAAGGCACGTCCGTGCCACATCCTGCACATGGACCAAAGGCTCGTGAAGCGCGGAATCACTGTGGATGACTTTGAAGCCATCACCTTCCAGCTGTGCCACATGTATTCGCGTGCCGACAAATCCGTGGGCTATGCCACGCCGGCTTACATGGCCGACCATGTTTGTGAGCGCGGCAGGCACTACCTTGAGGCCGACTACCGGTCCTCGGACGTGGACGTGACGAGCACTCACGGTTCTTCCATGAGTGAGAACCAGATTGAGGAACGCATCAGCTGGCTGAACAGTCGTGCGGCGCAGAGTTCCAGCCTGAAGCTTAACGGGCTTCAGCTGTACTGTTGAGGAGAGGAATGAGAGGAGATGCAGATCCGGAAGCGCAAGGAAGCGCCTTCTGAGGAGTGGTGTGGCTTCATGCTCTTTCGGCTTCATCTTCGCTGGCCTACTGTAAGTGTGTTTGGGTGTGTGGACTTGTGCCTGTGCGGCATGATCTTGTAGCATATGATATGATGTTGAATGTCTTGTTATATTTTGATTCTTCGTATTACTAAAGCAAAAGACTTCGCTAGGATAGTGAGACATGTGCAAAGCGAACAGGAAAGGGCCTTGCCTGTCAAGCCGAGCTGGCCCGGCGCGTTTTTCGTGTCTCGGAAAGCGTGCTTGTGGCGAACGCTGCGAAAGACACTCTCAACCTGCCTCGCCTGGAGTGACAAAGGAGCAGTGCCCGGAGTGTAGTAGTGTAGTATAGAAAGTATGCAAATATACCCTAAAGCTCACGAATATACACAAGAAGCATCGAATAAGTGAACCCTTACCGGTTCCCTTATCGAAGCACTCTGAGGATCCTCGAATCGACTTGAAAGGAGACCCTAAACCCTATAAGCCCTAAAGCCCCAAAGCACTTCAAAGGGGCTCTGCCTCGCAAAGTCTTTTCGCGAGGTCAGGCGAGCGAGAGCGCCACGGAGGTGGCGGCTCAGGCGACGGGAAACTTTGAGGTGTTTGGGGGTTCCTTCAAGGGTTGCCCTCAAGGGGTCCACTAACGGTTGCTCTTATGTTCCGGGTTTAGGGTTCCTTTCAGTGGGTCGCTTTTGGAGGGCATGGTCTGTTTGTGAGGTTGCTCTTGCGCTTTCGGTGCATCTTCGGCGGTAGAGGTAGGCGTGGACCTCAGAGCCCGCCTGCAAAAACGATGGTTGAGGCTGCTTGTGGGCTTTCAGGCATTTGCGGGCTTGCGATCTTTGGGTCATGCGGTTCTGAGGTGTGAGAGTTTGGGTGCTTTTCGGGGTTTTAGCGATCATAGCCCCTCCAAGCAGAAGTGCAGAAAGGGTGTGCTAAGGCACGGGAAGCAGTAGGAAACGAAGGTGCAAAACTGTTGCTATCCCTCGCCGGGAGGGTGCTGGTAGACTCAGTAGGTAGAGTCTCTGAGCTTGACGTCGTGCCCCGGCATGTGTTTGGCACATTGTGGGACGTGAGATGAAGGTCAACCACGGTATGGGCATCGCATCGATGACCTGCCGTGGGCTACGACTGAACCCCATGAGTCCCGACTTTGTTCAGTCTTAGTCCTAGTCCTCCTCGGAGCTCGAGAGCCCCCAAACGTGATGCGAGATTTCAGCTACCTTTACAGTACGGGGCCTCTGCGTGCCTGCGGCGCAGGCCAAGATTTCCAGCTTTGAGCAGACAAAGGCGGCTCTTTGAGAGCTCTTCTTCCTTGAGCTTCGGGAGGGATCCGGTGGACTCAAAGCTGGTTTTGCAGTCTGGATGCTGGCTGTGTCAAGCTTTGTAGCAGGAACGAGGGGTGATCGGATTTGTCAGAGTTCCCGGATGCGGACCGTTACTCCAGGGCACCCGAACTTGCAAGTCTCTGGGCCTTAGAACCCTATAAACCCTAAACCCTAAACCCTAAACCCTGAGGGCCCAAAACCTCCCGGACTCCAGGCAGGGCTTCTGAGCGAGGCCAGGCAGGAGGCTCGGCTTGAGCTGGCCAGGGCCAGCTGGGACCTCGGCCGGCTTGGGGGGGGCCTTTCAAAGGGGGAGGGCTTTAGGGTTTCGAGGGTTTCGAATTCAGGGTTGAGGGGTTCAGCCTTTAGGGTTTAGGGTTCAAAGTCGGGCTTCTGGCATGGTGAAGTGGAACGCCAGCGCTGCCACGATTCTTCGAAATGTTGCAGCCGGTGTTGAAGGCACCGTTATGCGGAGACTCGAAGTATGTGCCCGGCAGGAGCAGGCGTGGGTGCAGCGCGAACCCATGCGAGAAGCACTGGGCTCAGAGGACCGGAGCTTTCGGATCCTAGCGGGTTCTGATCCCAGCATGGTGCTGGTAGTGAGTGGGCCTGGATAAACAGAGATGAGCATGTCAAAAAAGTGACTCCAGGCATCTCCAAACCTCCTCCGAGTTTGCTGCCCTGGACTTGCGCCCAGGTGAGATCGCACAGCTGCCGGACACCCAGCTTCGAGACGGATTGCGCGGAGGAGTGCAGGCTTCAGATCTTCTTCAACCTGTCTTCAGCTTTTTCGAAAATGACCAGAAAACTTGTGCATCTGCAGCCCTTTGACGGAGAAGTCCCGTAGTGCCTCGGCCAAGTCTGAGGCACCGGGCCTGATCTTGTGGTCAGAAGATCATTGGCTCTTTGCTCTAGAACGACTGTAAGTCTCTGTAAGTGTTCAGAACTGAGAGATTTGTAGCCTTCTGGGTCAGGGCTTGGCTTTGCTTTTGTCCAGCCTTGTCTGAGGCGAAGCAGTTTGGCAGCAGCGCAGCGTCAGCTTCAAGAGACCAGCGGGGCACCAACCATGCAGTGGACAGCCAGACGTGTTGTGAAGGGGTTTGTCTCCCTGCAGGGCACGGGGTTGTGAGGTTGCGCCAGGGCAAGAGCAGCACCTAAATGTGATGCAGTTCCGGATTCCGGCTTCCGGATTGAATTTTGTGAACTGCAGACGTACAGGCCACTTACCCCTTCGCAACATCAGAGTTGTAGCTACTCCATCCCTGCCGGCCCAGAGCAGAAATGGCTCAAAGATCAGCCGACGAGATCATGGCTCTGGTCTCTGCTCCAATTATCCGGCGCCTTGGCAAGGAAAAGTTTGTGTTTGTTTCATCTACGACCCTACGATAGTAACATGGGGTCTTCGTAAGGCTATCGGGCCATCGCGTGGGTTTCCGCACCGCATGCAGATGCGGTTGATGAGGAAGTTGGTCATCGCCAAGGTCATCATCACAATCACCATCATCACCATCGCGCCCTCGCTGTCATCAGTGCGGTCATCGTTACCTCTACCACCAGTGCGCCACTCCCAGTACCACATGCCACCGGTATCTTCCTCGCAGGCTGGATGAGGAGGCTCCGCGGGAACCGCCGAAGGCTTCGTCTTTTTGGGGCGATCGTTGGTCAGAGTTCGTAGGATCTACTGGGGTTCATTGCTTCTTACAGCAACAGTGGCAGTAACATTAGTAATAATGCGAACAAGAATACCAATAGTAAAACTACTACAACAGCAGCTGCTACCACTAGTACTAGTACTAGTAAGACCCCCTTTGCTACAGGCCTGGAGCAGTCGAAGCAGCGTTGACACGTTTGTTGAGATCCTCGCGCGGCTGAACCCACCCCGCCGGGACAGGACAGATCCCCACCAGTGAGGTCCAATGGCGCACAGCCTCAGGCTGTGCAGAGTCTGCTGTTGATCGCATTTAAGGTGGGTTGCGGAGTTTGATGGGTTGGGCAGGGCTTAGTGTGGGTCTTGTGCAGAAACGAGGATTTGGGGACTCCTTCCACGCTCCATTTCGCCAGGTAAGTACAGTAGCCCCAGGGCTTGGTGTTACTTTGCGAAAATTGATGTGCTGGTATTGGTGCCTCACACCTCGAGATTCTGAAAGACCGACTGCATACTCAGTTTATGCCTGTCGAAACTCGAAAGCTTGCAAAACGCAACAGGGCAAAATCCCCAAAGCAGAACACTTGCGTCTCGAAGCATCTAGAATTTCGACCAATTTCGGGCCATGAAGCCCTGAACCAGTGAAGGTGGCGAGACGCCGCTTGGGAGACAGAAATGGTTTATTTATGTTTTTGTTCGGGGCTTCCTTGCTTGCTGGGGTAGAGGCGAAACATAGGTTCAGGTTTTCAGCGGTTACTTGCCTGACTTTCCTGTCATGAAATATCCCGTGTTTATGCCAGCTCTTCATCTGGAGGGTCGGGGACCGGAGTTCTCAGCGTTTAGGAACAATCTGGGGCCTGCCAGGGTAAGGTGAACGAAAGGCTAGATGTTGATTACAAGTATACTCTATTGTATGCAATATGAGATATACAACGTGCAAGTACAGAAGATAAAGTCAGCCGGTAGATCGGCCTTGTTCGATAGGATCAGCTCTGATATGTCTTTGTATGTGCGTACAAGTTAAATTAGATGTTGGATTCGACTCTATACCTGTATATACACTGTCTGTATGTATGCATGTATGTATGCATGTAAGTATGTTTGTGTTTGTGCTAACTTGTTTATGCATCTACAGATGTGTCTTTACTATTTGACGTATGTACATGGCATGTGTAAACACATAGCATGTGCCTAGGCATAAATTCGCGCACAAATGCATGCATGGTGTATGCACGCAGGCACGAAGAGGACGAGAAGAACAGTGAGATACAAATACCTTACTGTAGAGCATGTCTTCAAACAACAAGCAAACGCTCGACGGAATTTCGCGTCTTAACGTTATGACTGTGTGTACACACTTGTCACTGGGCATGCATGGACACAAAACCACGTGATGTGTTTCATCCGCCTGGTTGAAGACATCCTGAGATGCCGTCCTGTGCTGCCCCGGTGCAATATCACATCTTTCACGTCGCACCAAGGCCTCATCCTGTATGCGGTTACATCGAAAAACGTGCGCCCATTCACAAGCATGGAGCATATGTGATGTACGTATGAATCTCGGAAAATTCGCAAACCGGCTTGGAGGCAAGGAGTCACGTTAGGACACCAATTCTGGAGCATGCGGCTCTGAAGTGCCCTACGGTAGAGACCCAAACAAAGCCCTAAACCCCATGCCCTGGCACTTACTGTACCCGACCGAGTTCCATGCATGTCTCTTGCCGACCTCCAAAATGCACCTACAGATGGATAGATAGATAGATCGATAGATAGGCAGATTTTTCTATATGTGTATTTGTTCATATTCGTTGAACTTGTTTCTTCTGTCTCTCTCCCTCTCTGTCTATACATCTGTTTATATCTATAAACCTACACCCACATCTATCCACACATATCTCCCACTGAGGCAGCTCCAGGCCGCTAAGGCCCTCCGCGTCCATGGAAGAAGTCGACAGACGCCTCCACACAGTTCATGGTTTCGGCATCCTAGGGCTTTTTTTGGGGGGTCTATAGGGCCTTCAAGGGCGAGCAGGGTTTAGGGTGCAAGGCTTCGGGACGGGGCCGAAGTCTTCGGGATTGGGTTTGGGCTCACGGTTTAGGGCGTAGGGTTTGGGGTGTTAGGCTTCGGGCTTGGGCAGCAGCCGGATTTCGGCTTGCAGCCTCCAGCCAAGTAGTATGGCACCATGCATTGGTAGACAAAGGATGCGGGTGACTGGCAGTCTTGAGTTCGTTATGGCGATCTGGGATTCGATGACAGAGGGTCTTAGTTTCCTTGGTTTGGAGCTTGGAGCTGCTGCAGATGTGAAATCCAGCAGTCCGGTGCTTGTCGAGCTCTGGGCTGACATTGGGACCGTTCTGATTCCCAGGCTGCGCCGAGAATCGATGACACTAAGCTCTGATCTCAACTGCCTGCCGATTCCTGCATTCTGCCGGCGCTGCGGTGATGTTGTCGCTGTCGTCGTGGTCGTGGTTGCTTGCGGCAGTCGTGGCAACATGGCGAGGCAACGGAACCAGAGCAGTCTCTGTAGAACTTGCTTATGGTCATGAGCTTGAAACTGACTGATCGTAGATGATGATCGTCATTGGTAAGCGGCCACCACTTTCCTGGTGACCATAACTGTTGTTAGGTTTCTGACATCAACTGGAAGGATGCCATCGAACAAAAGGTCGTGTTTGCATCGGCATCGACCTGCTCCTTGCAGGGCGAAATCACACACGTCTGCTCTCGACGGTAGACTCGCCTGAGTATTCTAGTCAACCCAGCCTAGAAGTCTAAGGAGTCAAGGAGCTCCCTGACCTCATGGGCAAGCTTGATGAGACGCTGGGATGGGTTTAGGGTTTGCAGACCAGGCGATCGCACAAGCCCTGATGCAAACACGGGTGTAAGGAAGGGTAGGCTCAGACATTCGGGCGATTGCACAAGCCCTGATGCAAAATAAGGGTTTCGAAAACTTTCTGGATTGATTTGTGCTCCTGCTGGCCTACAAGAGGTTCCGCACCCGAAGGCTGCCTAAAAACCGCAGGATTTCCACCTTCAGGCAAGAAGTTGGGTCCGGAACAAGGAGTTCCATGCGTCAGTTCTTGAGATCGAGGCCCCCCGCTGCCCCGCCCAAGTGAAGCCGCTCAGGATGGGTCTGACACACGAGTACATCGTGCTTCAGCTGCAGGGGTGTTGAGAGTTTTCGCCTTTGGTCCCGCAGAGGACAAGAAGGCCATGATCTTTGATCATTGCTTTCTGTTGTAGCACATGACTTTCTAGCTCATATCTTTAGCATATTACGTTATACAGTATTTCTGCCATTGGTCCAGAAGACTTGTCGCATGCCTCAGTGCGATCCCTCGAACTAAGGCCTACCGCGAACGATACATGGCATGGCGGACCGGGGATGCCCATGGAGCACTGGCCCCAGAGAAGTGGGTTAAGGGTAATTTGGGGGCCTTAATAGTTCTAACTGAATTATTTATTAGTATTAGCAGGGGCTTCTAAATTACGGGCTTCAGGGAATAGGGAAGGATATTAGGGTTTTATACATGTTCTAGAAGGGTTCTATGAGGGGTACGATCAGGGGTGCATTTGGGGTTGCAACTTCAAGTTTTTGGGGTGCTGCCTTTTGTTCGATTCTCTGTCGTTCCTTCCAGGGTTTCGGGTTCGGGGCTTCGTGTTTACTGCAGGGGGCCAAGCTTCGGAGAAGGCTCGAGGGTCAGTTTAGTCTCTAGTCCCCCCTGAAGGTAGATGGGGCTTAGGGCCGTAGCCTGAGCAACGAAGCCTAACCGTTAACCCTGCAGGCTTAGAAGGTTAGGGTGGTTAGGATTTGCAGGCTTTCGTTGCTGCCATACAAGTAGCGGCTCCTTCATCTGAGCGGGCTGATGCTCCCCTCTCTGTCTGCCTCTCTCCGCCAGAGTGTATCTGCACGAAGTGCCGCGGGTTGAAGAACGGCATGGTGCCCAAGCAACAACGAAAAGAAGCTTTACCAGAGCAGGCTTTGTCAGTGCAGAACCCAAAAAGGCACTAATAGAAGAACACTCAACTCCCAAAAAGAGATGCTCCATCCCGAAAACCCAGGAAAACCTAAGCCCTAAACCCCCCCCCCCCCCCCCCAAACAGGACATCCACGGGGGCTGCGGCTCTGCATGTGGCGGCCTGGACAGGGAAAGCCGAGGCAGCAGCTGCACTCTTGGCGCCTCAGCCAACTTAGGGGGTTAAGGGTTTAGGGGTTTAGGGGTCTAGGGGTTTAGGGGTTTAGGGTTCAGCTGTCCTGGCGTGACGTTGCAAGCCTGTTGCAAAAGGGGTTTAGGGGCTTAGGGATTTAGGGTTTAGGGGTTTAGTGGTTTAGGGTTTAGGGGTCTACGGTAATCTTCGTTGAGAGGGCTTGGTGTTGCTATCAAGTGCTAGCCTGGGAGTTGCTACAAAGGGGTCCGCAGTCTACAAGGGCTTACGGGGTTTGGGTTTGCTGGTTGAAGGTTTTGCAGGTTTGGTGTTCAAGGGTCTGAGGCTAGTGTTCGGCGGCTTTACCTTTTAGTATAGGCATTTAGAATATCGAGAGGTGTGAGGTTTAAGGTTTGCAAGGCAAGAGACGTCTGCGGATCAGGAGTTTACTGCTTGACTGCTCACGCTGCGACAACGACAGCGACGACGACTACGACGGCCACTGCGGCTGCCACTGCGTTTGCCACTGCCAATTCCAGCACCACTACCGCTGCCACTGCCACTACCAAAAGCACTGCTGCCACTTCTGCTGCTCTACTGCTATTGCTGCTGCTACTCTTGCTGCGCCGCTCCTACGCCTCCCCCTCCTCCTCCTCCCTCCCACTCTCCTACTCCTAGCCCTGCCTGCCCCTACTCCCAATCCGACTCTACTGCTGCTATCACGATGATGATAATGAGGAGGAGGAGGAGGATTACCACTGTTGCTCCTGCGGCTTTTGTGTCAACCATTCCCACACTCTTGTGAAGGGATTGCTGGTAAGAGGATGACCCGCAGTGCGCCAAGGCTGGAAATGCAGAGGTCGACATCACCACCGAGGACTCCCGAGTCGTCAAGGCTTAGGTTTGTAGTGCTTAGAGGTAGAAGGAGCAACGGTAGCATCGGAAGAAGTGGTGGGGTAGCGGTGGCAGTGGTGATACTCGCACTGATAGAAGTTGGTAGAAGTCATACTTGTCGTTGTCGTAGAAGTATTGCCCAGGGCTGGGTGCGAAGCCCAAATCGCCAAAATGCTGGGACATTCCCTGGCCCAGGACATGTTCACGCGCACGCCGCTCGCCTTGGCGCTGATGAACGGCCACTCCACAGTGGTGGGCCTGCTCCTGGGGGCGAAGGTAGCCTGCTGCACATAAGTTTTACGCTTCTGGCGTTGGGTTGTAGCAGTTGCCAAGGTCCAGACATGCGCAAGAGAGGGAGGGGAGAGTCGCGAGCACTCCATCTGTTGAGCATCTGATGCTGCTTTGTGCCACTGGCCCCCGCAACAGGCGGGGGCGCACGAGCGCGCGGTGGGGAGGCGACTCCCCACCACAGCCCTGGGGAAAGAAAGAGAGAGAGTGGGAGAGAGAGGGTGTGAGACGTCCTGGCTCATCCCCACCACAGCCCTGGCGAAAGAAAGACGTCCTGGCCCTGCGAAAGATACAAAGAGAGACCCTTTGAAGGAAGGAAAGCAAGGAAGAGAGGGAGACGTGGGACAGAGAGACAGAGAGACGGTGAGGAAAGCCTGTGATCGAACATTGCTCGACACTCGGGGACCTCTGCTGCCAGAGCCGAAGTGTGAAAGCGAAGCTCATACTTGCTCCGAGCACCCGACTGCGCCGGGGGAAAATCTTCCCTTCCCCAAGAAGAGAGAGAGAGAGAGAGAGAGAGAGGGGGGACAACCAGTTCGTCTAGCTTTCACTCCCCTTCCGTGAGCCGCACAAACACCGGGGTCCTTTTTGGGTGGTACATTTCTTGGACCCTCGCATTTTTTTGCTTCGCCGTTGATCCTGTGGCAGCGGTGATCGAATACTGTCAGGGCTTCGAGCCTTGTCCAGCCCCGCCCTGCGCAATGCCAAGGCAGACGTCAGCGCGCAGGAGGAGTCCGAGGAGACAGTAAACAGCTAGAAAAAGTTGAAGTCAGAACAAAGCCTACCCACAACGAATAACAACATGCAAACAGTGTGTATATACATAATCATACATTCACATACGTTCCTACACTGTCTCACGTAGTCGCTATGCCTTATCGGATCTTCAACACTTGTTTTTTTCAACTGCGGGGGTTGAGAGGTTTGGCAACTGTGCCCCGATGTAGAGGTGCTCAGACACGGTTCCAGAGAGGGTAGTAGGGCTGAAAATGTTCATCACAAAGGGTTTAGGGCCCAGATTAGTGGTGTGTTTTAGTAACCGGGACGAGCGTCTGAAGTCTTCAAACTGTCTCCTCCCAGACCGGTTCCGTTCACAGGGATGTCAGGAGGACCAAGAGTGAGATCTTTGCGTGAGACAGGACATCCTCACCCCGGCGCACACGACCCGGAGCCGGAAACGCAGGAACCACAAGTATTCCCGCAAGGACGCTCGGGGCTTGGGGAAAGAAGTGCAAATAGGTGTCATAGTTGCGTCGCGACTGAAATCTGGATTGAGTGGTCGTAGCACTACCTGTCTGCATGAATATATATATATATATAGATGCATATACGAATCTCTCTCTCTCTCACTCTCTCTAGCTCTCTCGGTCTCTCTGCCTGTGATGTGTATGTGAATGTATATACACGCATCATGCACACACACACACACACACATATATATATATATGTATGAAATATTCATACCCACATATATATATATATATATGTTGATACTTTTTCATTCCACTACACCAGCACAGCCACTTCCGAAGAGGGCTCCTCAAGCAGCGTCTGCAATCTTCGGTGACATCAGCACCTACCATGCAGCCATGCAGGATTCACGCAGAGATTCGCAGATCTTGCTTCTCGGCCTGCCTGTTGGGCATGCACCGTTGTGTGCGATGGCGCAGAATGTCTAAGAGAGTTTCCCGACGGAAGAGCTGGCGATGGAGACGTGATGATGGTCGAGCTTATGCTGCTGCTGCTGCCCCTGCTGCTGCCTGAGATTATGATTATGACAGGCATGGCGATGCTGATGTGTGATGGGTAGATGTGCTTAGGCAGAATGCCGGCGATGCCGATGGTGGTGATGTGGGTGAGGTGGCAGAAGGTGATGGTGAGCGTGCCAGCCAAGCAACTCGAACCTGGAAGTCCCGCGCGGCAACAATTGCAAAAGTTTTCTTGCTAAAATCCCAACTCCGTAAATCCGTAGCCCTAATAGGCCTTGGCCTTATCTTGTACTGTTTCCGCCCCCGGCACTTCTTGGAGAGAATTCTCAAAAGATAGCCTCTCTGTTGCATCCTTGGCTCCTGGTCGAGGGTTTGCAGCGGCGGTAGGGCCTCTAAGCCCTAAGCCCTTCCCTAGTCCCTGCAGGCTCCAAAAGCACGACTCCGAGAAGTCCTCGGATCTCACCATCGAGAGACGACACTCGAAGAGAGACTCCCTCACGTCAGAGGCCCTGCGGGCTGAAACAGGGAGCATTCAGTTGGGGGATACTATAGCTTTATATAGTATATGTGATTGTTATCTAAAGATGACATATTGTATCTCTTTTTGTATTCGGCGTGATTATCGTATAGGGATTGGGCTTCGGAATCTACGGGGAAGCGGAAGAGAGTATCTTCCACATGCATGTTTGGCGGTATAGCCTCGTGCCGTCAGACCTTCAGAGTCCGCTTGGCTTGTCCGAGGGCGAGTGGAAAGCCGGGTTCGCAAACTTGGGTTTGCTTCCCATGGGGTCAGGGCCTCTGCTTCTTGGTTCATAGGGTAGGCATCAGAAGAGCCAACAGGCTGTGAGTCCTGGCCCAACGTGGCGAGGCTGTACCACCTCCTAGTGCAACTCGCTCCTTTCACCCTGAGATCTGTCCCACTGATTCCCTGTGACCCTTAGTTTATAGTTTCTAACGGATAATGAGCTGTAGTGCGCAAGAAGCCCTGCAAGCGCTGATTTTACACGACGTGCGGGCAGGCGGCCGCATCTCTTGCAGTGGCATCGATCGCATCGATGTCAGTGTCGCATGCCGGTACGGCCTCTGGGCTTCAACCAGGGCCAGGGCGCTCCATGTTCCAAAGACGAGCTTCAAAAGCGAAAGCAGGAAATTCCACAAGCCTACCTTGCGATTGAGTGCCGCCAAGGAAACCAGCCGCGTCAGCAGGGAGCGGTCCAGTTCCAGCCACTCTGTGACCTTCGAAGAGGTGGCTTTGTGTTTGAGACGGGGACTGACTAGGGCCACACCAGACCACAGCTAGGGTTTTGGGTCACGAAACTCTCGGGTCCAACTGGAGGAGCTGAAGAGTGCAGGAGAAGTGACTAAACGTCAGCAGTATCTCTAGTCGTCGGTCGTTGTCGTCGTGGTCGTCGTAGTCGTGGTGGTAGCTAACAGCAGCAGCAATCGCTCGCAGGAGGTAGTAGTAGTCGGTAGTAGAAGGCAGCAGCACTGTAGGTAGCAGCAGGCAGTAGCAGGTAGTGGCAGGAAGTAGGATAGCAGTAGTAGTAGTAGTAGTAGTAGTAGTAGCAGTAGGTTTAGTAGTAGGAGTAGCAGCAGGAGTAGTAGTAGTAGTAGTAGTAGTAGTAGTAGTAGTAGTCGTAGTAGTATAGTAGTAGTTTTTGCTATGGCCGTGCTCACGAACTCTGCGGCGCTTTGGCGCCTTCTCTGAAGCTCCCCGTAGCAGTCTTAAAAGAGTGACATACTTAAAGTTTGCTCCGAAAAGGGCGTTGTGGTCTTGCCAGATTTGAGGTTAATGTCGAGAAGTAACCACTTCTAGCCA